>JAGSMT010000550.1:85000-133906 GCA_029286875.1 Lamproptera curius | reverse complement strand
CCCGGGGAATAATTCTGCGCCGAACGGGCGCCTTAACGGGTGGGTTCGGGCGACGACGCCGGCGACGATCTATTCTGCGCCTTTGCGCGATTGTATTGGCAGGAAGCTCCTGCGTCTAGCTCCGCCCCGGCATCCGAGTTCGCTCGACCTACGTCCATTTCCGGAGTCGGATGTGGATTCGGGGATTCGGAGGAAGAGTTTGACTCTTCCGACGTGGCCCTAGCTGCGGCGCCGATTTTTGCCCTTCTTGGGCTTAGCTGACGATGTGACGCTGACGACGAGTTCGATGGCCACCGCTGGCGTAACCGCCATTCGGTTGGTTTCCTGATCGCTCCGGCGACGGTTTCAGTCCTCGCTGAGGCCTATGCCCCTAGGGTTTCCAGATGAGGTGCAACATCGTTGCGATGCTCCAAACACGGATGAATTTAAATTAAATAACGCGTAAGCACCCTGTGAAGCCGGGGTTGTGTCCTACCCTCCCGCCCCAGTGAGCAGGGAGGTAAAACCAACGTTAAAGGAAAACAGGCATTAGGAGCGCTAGGTGAATATCGTTGCCGCCTAATCAGCAAACCAGCGATTAATGATAAAAATAATACCACGTGGGTGGTGTGGTCGATTTAAAATTAACCGTCGCGGTGAAACGTGCAGATGAGTTTAATTGGCAAGGGTAAACTAATATAAAAGGTTCCCTACATCTCAACAGATAGAAATCTGAACGCTGAAGGGAAATTGAAGGCAAGACAAAATCGGGCGACTCACCGGACGTACAGCTTATTGCGCACAGGCGCGTACGCCCAGCGGTCGACACTGGCACTTCCGGCACAACTGACACTAACACTGCACTAATGAACAACGATATAAATTCTAAACAACGATATAAGTATATATTTATTAGTATTTATATAATATTTATATATACATATATATTTCGATTTATTATTAACATATATAATATGTATTATTATTTATATATATACATATATATTTTTATGTATAATATTGGTAACGTTATTTTCTTTGTAATCCAGTGCACCCACGTTGATCTCTCGAAACACCTGGTTGGCTGGGAGAAATGCCTCAGGCATTAAGTCCGCCTTTGTACTTAAATTGTGCAAGAAGCAAAATAAATAAATAAATAAAATGAACGGCGACACAATGACCGACGCCCACCTTCGCCACTTCAGGCGTCGGGGAGGTGGCCACGGGTGGAAGGGAAGGTAGGGAGCGGATCGAGCGGGCTGGTCCGGCCGACCCGGAGAGCCAAGCGCACCGTGTTGATTTGTGCTGATTTTCAAGATTTTGCTGTTTGCTTTTTTTTTTTTTACGGATGACCACGTTGGTGGAGTTAACCGCTACAACCCGTCGGTGAGGGCTGGCAACTTTGTGCACAGACTTCACCTCTATTCTGTGGCTTAGCCCGAGGGACCCCGAAGGGGACCCGGCCGGGCCGCCACTTTTTTCCTGCAAGGGGCTTGATCGAGGGTGCCCAAGAGGGCCGAGCCCGGCCTCAGCCGCTGGTCAGGTCCATGCCTATACCCGAAGAAATTTATCGAGGGCGCCTGTGGGCCGAAACCTCGGCCTGATAATTTGCTTTTTAGGACTTATTAGTGGAAGATTTTTACCGATTTGTTGGTGAGAATCGGCCTGGTACGGCCGATATCCGTTGTAAGGTTACTAGTTTGTCCTCGACGGGAGGAAAGTTGTGTGGTAATGAGTTTAAAACGTGCTCACGATTGGTAGTCTCATCGTCCGATCCGTTATCGCGTTTCGCGCCTTCGATGGACGTCTTTAAGCGAGTGAGATTGGTTGGTCTGAAGCGGGGCGCCCGACCAGATCGTTTGGGTGTTGCGCCGAGTCGAAATATCGGATAGATGCTTGTTTTAGATATTGTTTGATAGTGGGCAATTTCAGATCCAGGTGCAGGTCAATGTGCGCAGGTAATGGCGCACCAGTGGCCCTGCGCATGAACTGTTTTGCAGGACTGAAGCTTGTCAATGTGGTGATTGTTTTGGCATGTGCAAAGACGGGACTGGTATATGTTAAAATTGGACGTATGACTGTCTTTAGAGAACAACACCTTATTGCGCAGGAAATTGCTTTCTAGGATTTATTAGTGGAAAAAGTCGACCAAGACGTGGGTTGCTCTGTTTTTGACCCGCGTTAGTGCGGGCCAAATGTCGGATTTGTCTAAGATTACCCTGAGGTAGGGTCTGTTTGACCGGGGATAGGGCAATCCAGGAGTCGGACATTGAAGGAAGGATGATCTCGTCGCGAACAAAATGGCCGCGCTTTTGAAGGATTTATTTATCTCCATTTCCGGAACCATTCCCCAGGATATTGGCTGCGGAGTCTTGACTAACCAGGATAGGACATCACTGCTGAGTATATGCGGGTCGTCTGCGAATAAGGGGTGCCTACAAGACGGGTTCTGGGATGTCGTTATGATAAAGTGAAAAGGATTGGTCCCAACAAGAGCCTGGGGTAGCCGGCACGGACCGGTCGAGGTAGGATTGGTTCCCCACGCGGTATCGGAACGTTCGATTCCTGAGGAAGTCTCGATGATGAGTACGAGAGGTCTGGCACGCCGAGTTATATAATTGTATAAAGCCCTTCGTGCCATACTTTATCGAACGCCTTCACCACGTCGAGGAAAAGCGCCCCTGTGATGGGCCCCGTATTGTTGACTTAATTTTCCCGTGATGTGGTGAATTTGATGAGGCAAGAATGTTTGGCCTGAAGGAATTGAATAGGGGTAGGTTTTAGATTTCATAAAACCATAAGCGGGCTTGGACAAGTCGTTCTATATTTTTCCGAAACCCTTTAGGAGGCAGGACGATAAGAACTGGAAGTGCGGGTGGTTTCGGGCTTGAGGAACCTTATAATTCAAGTGTCCTTCCAAGGTTTGGGAAAATACCTGGAAAGAGCGCGTTATAAATTAGAATTAGGATGTTAATTATATGTTCCGGTAGGATTTTAAACGCGGTTGTTTATTCCACGGTGCCGGGGCTTTGAGGTTTGAGATTTTAAATCGACTTACCGCTTCCGGTCACCGGTGAAGTTAATCGCGAGGAGGAAGGAGAAAATGCCGACCTCGCCTCCACCGTTTGGCGTGGAGCGGCGTCGATCGTGAGTGCTGGTGCATTGGCCCTCGAGGCTGTCGGTTTAGACATTCGGCTTTTTTTCGTCGAGAAACGCTAGGACTCAGGAAGGTTAGGATGGGGATAAAGGGGCACGGAGGGGTTCCGATTCCGCCCCTTTAGGCTTTTGGGAAGGCCAGAAGGCTTGGTGGGAGGTCCATCGTCGTTTGCAAGGCCCAGCGGGGTTTTCTCCACGGACTTGCTTCGAGGAGGCCCTGACAACACCTTTGGACATGCCTCGTGAGCGCATGAGCAGCAGATTCGGCGTCATTAGCACTGTGCAGGACTTTAGGAATCATCAGGTGCGGTGAGCGTGCGTCTAGCGACATTTCAGTTTGCGCCAGTCAATTATCGTTTGTTTTGATGTTTTGGGAGCAGGTGGTCCTAGTTTGAGGATGATAGCGATGATCGGAGGTTGATCTTCATACCTCTAAAGTGAGATTGACATTTTAAGGAGGGCAATACCGCGCATCCGATTCTGTGGCCCACCGGTGCGGGTAGTGGATGTTCAAGCGGAACAACGATACTGGTTGGTAATTCAGATAGTGCATCAGTGCCGCACCGAGTTGATTTGTAACTGTTCCATCGGGTGTGTTTTATTGAAGTCGCCTGCCAGAATGACGGCGCCCCAGGGAGAATAGCGTCTCGAAGTGGATTGAGTTATCTCGGAAGAGCTTCACATGGTAAGAGACCGAGGCCAGGTGATGGTGGTCCGTCGCGGCAACCTACAGACCGAGGCTTGGCGCGAAGCGACGGGTCGATTTGGCCTAAGCACAGTAGGATTTTTATAATAATGAGCGTGCCGCCGTAGCGCCGGCCCGATCACTTTGGATATTATAGTTAGCTATTTCGGATTCCTTTCCGGGCTTTGGAACGTCTCCGCACCAGTAGAATGTCGACGTCGTTTTCGCGTAGAAATTCTGAGATTTCGGTCTTTTATCCGCGAGACCGTTTGCTTGAAAATGAAATGTTAACTGCGCGTGGTTTAGACGGCCCGGCCGTTTTATTATAGTATGGGCGTACTTACATTAACGTCCCGTAATTGTCGACTAATTGCCTATACTTTTACGAAGATGGCAAGACGGGCCGAAATTTCCGGACGACGGCGTCGAATTTTGCGGTAAGACGATCGAGCCTGCGAAGCCGATCTGTCCGCATCGTTACGTTGCTGCCATTGCCATGGCTAGCAAGCTGGTGGGGCTGCGGAGCGCTTGTTTTGGTGCGGTATACGCGGGGCGCTCGGCGCCACCTGCGGTTGTTGCTGTTGCCACGCGGGCATTGGAGGCTGCGCGAGCGCTTGGTGTGGCTCTGGCCCGCCGGAATAGGTAGAGGGCGGGAAGGAAGAAAGGGAGGCACCTGGGGGCGCCTTGGGACGGGGAAGCGGGTGGTGGTTTCGGCGCAAAGGCGCCCAGGATAGTTGGCCGTGGCCAGCGCTTTGCAGTTAAGGCCGGCGCTTCACGTGGTGAGTACTCCTATCCGGGTCCAGGGCAATCAGAGTGCCATGGTCACAGGCATTTGACGCAGCGAGGGCGTGCGTGAAAAGTACGGCCGAGTGCCCTGCACATTTGGCAGTTATGACACGCGCAAAGGCCATTGGAGGTGGCGGGAGTGATGCGACTTATGTCGCTAATGTGGTGTAGATCGAACACCTTTGCCCTCGGTGGAGCGTTCTGGTTCGAAGGACCACATTAAAAGGCTTTTTAGTTTTCGGAAATAGGAAGGCCGAGAAATTGGGATGTCTTGCCCTTAATGAAATTATGATGTCCCTCAGGGCATCTCCTTCGGCAGTCCTGACGACCGTCTCGGCCGCGCCTTCGCGCGTATGTGTGGTAAATAGTCGTTCTTTAAAAGATACGACGTAACTTGACGGGTGGTCACGTTTTCCAGTTGCAATTAATGCCCTGGCCTCGAGTCGGTTGCCTGAATTTATATTTATTGGACACGCGGACCGTAGTTCTGCCCATTTTCCTTGACCGAAATAGATCGGCGGAGGTTTCATCCCGTGTGGATGATGGTGCTGAGAGGCAGCCGGAGGGCCTGTGAAGCAGCGAGATGTTTGCTGTGAAGCGGCGCGGCGCCTGATGAGGTGATGTTGTGGCCGAGGCGGCCTGGAAGTTGCCGTGAGGCGGCTTTGGCCTGTGGCCGATGCTGATGGCCCAGGGGCCGATAGCACTCCGCCGACGCCTTGCGCCAGTGGCGGGGTTGGTGATGAGCAGGGGAGGCCCGCTTGCGCTCTTTGCGGGAACCAACTGCGGTGCGCTATGTGTATTTGGCCCTTGCGGGGTGAGGGCTCCGCGGATGGACGTACTGTGTCCGCTGGCAGACGATTTTTAGGTCCTCGAAGTCGAGGCCAGATCTAGGGTAACTGAACCATGCTATGATTTTTTATTTGAAATGTTAAAATTACACGGTAGCACCCCGGTGAAGCGGGGTTGTCCACCCTTCTCGCCCCAGGAGCAGGGAGGAAATTGACGTAATTAAAACCCTAGCGCTTTTAGGAGCCTAGGTGTATACGCGCCGCCTAGGCAGCAAGCGACGTAAATTGTTCTACAATCACCACGGGTGTGCTGTAATTTAATTAAAATCGGCGCGCGCCCAACGCGTCGAACACTTTACACCGGCACACACCAGCACTGTAACAGTCATGCACGCACGGCGAACACGGAGTCTTCTTGCTTCTGCCACTTGTCGGCGTCGGGGAGGGTGGCCACGGGTGGGCGCGGACGGCGCAGGTGAGGGGGATGAGGCTTGTCCTCGATCCAAGAGCCACGAGCGCACGCCGTTTTGCTTATCTTTTATCTTTATCTGATGACTTCCGGTGGGAGTTAACCATTACAACCTGGCGGAGTCGAGGGCCAAAATTCCAAGCGTGCAGGCTTCACCTTTAATTTGTTGGTTTAGCTCCGAGGTCCCCAGAGGGAGACCGCCTGGCCGCCGCCATTTTTTAAAACCGTCTGCGATCTAATCGAGGGTGCCCAGGAGGCCGGACCTCGGCCGGTTAGTCGCTTTTGTTCCTTTCAACCTTGCCAACATGTATCGAGGGCGCCCCGGTGGCGAACCCGGCTCGATCAGTTGCTTAGACAGTAATTTTGCCAGAACCCGCCTATCTAATTGGGAAAATCGGCCTGGTACGTGCCGATATCGCTGTATGGTAGGTTTGCCCTCGGCGGCGAGGGCAAAAGTGTTTCGATAATGCGGATTTAACAGTGCTTCGACGATCGTTATATCGTCGTCCGGATTCGTAAGGCATGTGGCGCGGTCGCCTATCGGGCGTGTTTTGTGTTTAGGACGCGTTATTTTGCGCGAAGGGCGGCGCACGTACCAGTTATTCGGATGCGGAAGCCGAGTCGAAAATCGGATAGATGCTTTTTTCGTTGATGTATGGAGGGATCCAGGTCCACATGCAGGCCGGGTTGCGCACGCACCAGCACCCGTGGTCCCTGCGTAAGAACCTGTTTCTGGTGGGTTTGGAGTTTGTGGATGTTTTTGTCGGATGCATGAGCGAACACCGGACTGGCGTAAGTCATGATGGGACGGATAATCGTTTGTAGAGCAACACCTTTGGTTGGCAGAGATAGCTTGCTCTTGGGATTTAAGGAAACAGGCGACCCAGACGGGCCGTTTTTTGAACCCGCTTGATGCGCGGGCCGAAGCTGAGGGTTTCATCGAGGGTGACCTGAGGTATTTGATTTTATCTACCCACGGTATTGGGTTCAGGAGTCGGATCGGAGGGATTCGTCGGCATTCTGTTGGAAACAAGACTGCCGCGCTTTTGGAAGGGTTTATTCGATTCTCCATCGTCGAAACCAGGTCGCCGAAGCAACGGCTGCGATTTGAGGCGGTTGGATTATGAAGGACATACTGATGAAAAGATGCAAGTATCGTCTGCGAACAAGGCGGTGCTTACTTTGTGATTATGTGGGATGTCATGGGTGTAAAGGGTGAAAGGACTGATCCAAGTAGGAGCCTTGTGGAACTCCGGCCAGTAGCGGTGAGGTTGAGATTCGATCCCTCGACGCGGTATCGGAAACGTTCGTTTCAGAGAAAGTCTCGATGATGAGAGATGCGGCACGCCGAGCTTTTAACTTGATATAAGCCGTCGTGCCATACTTTGTCGAACGCCTTCGCCACGTCGAGGAAAAGGCCCAGTGTGTTGTCTCCGTAAATGAGGATTAAGTGCTCCAGGATGCGGTGCATTGATGGTGGAATGTTTGGCCCGAAAGCGAATTGGATTGGATTAGTCATTAGCCTGCATAAAGTCCTGTGGGTCAAAACCAATCTTCGTAGATTTTCAGTTTTAGCAGGCTAATGGGGCGATAGGAGGTAGGTTGGTTGGGAGGTTTTCCGGTTTGAGGGAAGTTTATAACTTCAGCGTCCTCCAAGTGTTTGAAAAATACCTTGGAAAGAGCGCGTTATAGATTAGACCGAGGTTGATAAGGTGAGTTAAGAATCTTAATGACGCGGTTTGATATGCCAGGTGCCCGGGCTTCGTGGTTGCTTTTGATTATCGATTGACTTCGCCCGTTAGGGGTGAGACGTCGCGTGGGGTAGATGCTCAACGGTCAACCTCGCCTCACCTTGCGGAGATGAGCGGCGCTCCACCGGGTGAGCTTGGCATTGAGCCTCGAGACCGTCCGCCAGACATTCGGCTTTTCTTCACGAGAAACGCTGGGGCTTGTCGGTTGGAGAGTGGGCAAGGTGGATGGCTGCCGCCCCTTTGAGGCTTTTAGGAATGCGCCAGAAGGCCACATGGGAGAGATGGAGGTTGTCAGATCGTGATCCCACCGATCGTCCTGAACCAGCTATGCGCGTCTTGACCGATGTCTCGGGCGCGTAGCTGCCTTTCGGTCCCGCTCGGTGGATACCAATCGGGCCCGAATCGCGGCCTCTTGCGTCGCAAGAGGTCCCCTGATGTCGTTTGGCGGCCCAGCGGGGTTTTCTCCACCGGGACGGCCTCGAGGAGTCCTCGACGACACTTTAAACATGACTTGTGAACGCATGAGCGGCGAGATTCACGTCGTGAGCGGGTGCTTAGGGTATTAGGTATGGTGTTAAATGAGGTGAGCTTAGTAGAGTCAGCTGTGACTTAAGCTTATGCCAGTCGACTTTAGTTCAAGAACGTTAGGATTGACGAAGCGGGTCCTAGCTTTGAGCAGGACGGTGGTCGGATGTTAGGTCGTCGATGACCCCATGCCCTAAGAGCGAGATTGAGTTTTGACGATTGCAAATCAAGCACATCCGGCGATGTCCCACTACGTGGAAGGTTTGCATCAACGGCGCAAACCACACTGGAAAGAGTTTATCAGATAATTGTTCAATGCAGACCCCGCGGATTTGTAGGGGAGTTCCACGGTTGGCTTTGTATTGAAATCGCGGCGAAGATGACGGCGTTCCTGGGATAATAGGTTCGAAGTCGGATTGAATGATGCGGAGATGCCCCGCATGGTAAATAACCGAAGCTATTGTAATCGGCGCGTGACCCGTCGGCTAAGCCTGCAGAACGAGGCTTAAATGCTCTAGATTCGAGGCGTGCCGATTACAGCAGTGCAGTGACTTTTATAATAAATGAGAGTGCCGTGAAGCGCCGGTCCCGTCATTTTATGATATTAAATTACCCGGATCTCCTCTCCGGGCTTTAGGAATGTCTCCCACCAGTAGAATGTCCGTCGTTTGCGAAGGAATTCTTTGACTTCGGTCGTTTGTTTCGGAGACCGTTTGGTTAAAAAAGGCTAAATTAAAATGCGGTGGGCTTTTACGGGCCCGGGCTGTTGTTTTGGTTGTGGGTTGGTAGCTCATTTAGTTCAATGAATAAGTTCGATTAGGTTTCACTTACGGAGACAGCTAAGCGGGCGTGAAGTGCCAACGGTCATTCAACCTGGCGGAGCCTATCGACTTCGCGAAGTTACGAAACCAACACATCAGTGTTAGTCCCAGAGCTGCCATTGCTATGGCTGGGCTTGAGATGCTTCGCGGAGCGCTTGTGGTGCGCGCGGTGCGAGGCTACGCGGAGCGCCCGGCAGGGCGGGCCGGTTGCTGCCACGCTGGCATGGGGGCACGCGAGCGCTGAATTTGCCACGCCGGAGCAGGCCGGAGGGGCGGGAAGAGGTGAGGGATGGGCCGTTTGGGCGCCTTGGGCACCTTAGGTAGTTGGCCGTGGCCAGGACTTTGGCAGTTGACGTACGCCGGCGGTTCGTATGTTGCTAGTACTTCGCGGTCCCGAGGTCGAGGACAGTCGGGTGCCATGGTCTCCGAGGCACCTTCCGCAACGGGGGTCGGCGTGACAATTGCGGGCCGTGTGTCCGAATAATTGGCAGGTCACTCCCGGGAGGCCGTTTGAATGGGGCGTTGGAAAGAGACGACCAACGTCCAAATGCTTAAGATCGTAAATTTTGCCCTCTACAGAGGTCGAGCGTCAGAAGGACGACAGGTTAGGCCTTTGTCCGGAGGAACAGTCGAGCGGAATAAATAGGAATATTCTCCGACTGATGAAGTCGAAGATTTTGTGTAGGGTAGTTCTTCGGCAGCCTTTGACCACTGTTCCGAAGGACGCGCCTTCCGGGAGCGGAATATGATAATAATACCGCTTCGAGCAGATATTTGGTGGACATCGCGTGCGCTGAACTGTCTCAATGGATCTGATCCCACTGGGGAATTTGGCGTGAACTAAATCGGTTGATAGAGCAGACCGTAGTTCGGCCCACTTCTCCTTGGACCCAATGTAAATAGGGCGGTGGCTTTTGTCCTCAAGTGAGACCGGTACTGCTGTGAGGGCAGGGTGCTGTGGAAGCAGCGATGTTGATGGCCGTGATGCGGCCGGCCGTGAAGAGGGGTGGTTGCCGGAGGCGGCGGGGTTGACCTTTACTGGCCTCGGGGCCGATAATTCGCGGCCGACGATTTCGGCGCCTTAACGGGTGGGTTCGTCGGCGACGACGCGGCGACGATCTATTCTTGCGCTTCTTTTGCGCGATTGTTTGGGGCAGCCACTGCGTCGCCCGGTTCCCTGGCATCCGAGTCTTTCGACCTCGACCTCCATTTCGGAGTCGGATGTGATCGTGGATTCTGATGATGAGTTTCCGGACTTTTCTGACTTGGCCCCTAGCGCGGCGCGCGATTTTGCCTTTTGGGCTTCGATGACGTTGATGTTTTTGAGTTGAGTCCGAGTGCTATCGTTAGCAATTATGCCACAGGATGGCTTCTTATGGCTTTGGGGTCTGTCTTCAACCTCAATGTTGAGGCCCTGCGCCCTGAGGGCTTCTTCATCAAATGCAACATCGTTAGGGATGTGCCAAATTACGCCAGAATTTAGCTGATAAGGGCAAGGGCACCCCGGTGAGCAAGTCAGGTGCTCTACCCTCCCGCCCCAGGAGCAGGGAGGGTAAACCTAACGTTGTGGAAAACTAGCGCTTTGAGGCTTGTAATACCTGTTGCGCCCAGTGCAGCAAACTAAGGATTAATTGATAAGAAAATACCCGTGGTGGTGGTGTTGATTTAAATTAACTACGTTGCGGTGAAACGTGGCAGATGAATTTAATTTGGCAAAGTAACCAAATAAAGGGTCCCTACATTCAACAGAAGGTGTCTGAACGCTGTTGGGGAAAATTAAATTGATAGGCAAACGGAACGACTCACCTGACCGGACGGCTAATTAGCTATTCGCAGGCGCACGCCCAACGCGTCGACACTGACACTACCGGCACACACCGACACTAACACTCACTGCACGATGAGTTCTTCTTACCTGTAGGCGCACGGCGGTCTTCCTCTTCTTGCCACTTGACGGCGTCGGGGAGGGCGTGGCCACGGGTGGCTAGGGACGGCGCAGGTGGCAGGGGGATGAGTGGCTTGTCCGGTCGATCCTAGAGCTACGAGCGACTGTGTCTCGTGTGATTTGGTGTGTGTGCTGCTTCCATTTGACTATTATATTTAATTTACATCTGTTGTTGTTCATGGTTGGTTATCCTTCGAATCTAATACACTGTTATCGAGTACCGTTTTAATTTCATTTGATACCTTAATACTTGTAACTGTAGAATTTATTGATTTCTAAAATCTTTCTTCCTCTTTTAGTCGGCACCTGCCTTGTGAGAGCTGTTTTTTTGTTTACCGTAATGTCGCAACCGGAAAAGGTTTTAAAGGTCTGTATGATTACAAAAACAATTTTATTAACATTTCTTTAAGAGATAACAAAGAGATTACCAAAAGTTTAATAAAGAACATTTTATGCCATAATTGTTATATAGCGTATTTATCGTATCCGATGTAATAAATAAAACTGTTTACAGGATTTACTAGCATCTTTAAGACTGTTAAGGCGCTTCTAATAATATACTCAAGTAAGTAAGAGCTCAACGTTTTAGATTCAGACCCAAATTGTCACACTAAAACTAATAATAATAAAGGCAGCTCAAAACGATCAGCGCATCTTCGTCTGGCAAACGTTCATCATTCCAGAAAGGCGCGGCGCGCATACGCGACCCGCGAGGGTAACCCGCGACAATGCTCTTATCTCTTTCTCTCATTCATCCGTTTCCTTTACAGCACCCACTAATCGTCCAACTCAGATCCATATGCTGCTTTATTTTTCTATCATTCATCCGTAACTTTACTTGTATAACACCCACCAATTGTACAACACAAATCGTGTATAAATATGGCCCATTTTATTTAATAAACACTAAGCTACGCAACACTACGCTTCAACAACAACCAGCATCATAGAAACGCCTATAATATGTATCGATGAAAGCAGAGCCGTTATTCGCATGACGTGCGATCGTATGAGTTGGAGGTACATATATAAATCTAAGTTGGTGGATCGAGTGGAATTTAATCATCATCATCATCATAATTATTAGAAGCCTCTAACCATCAACTGTTTGACATAGGCCGTGCCCCTGCTACTCGCTGCCAACAGGAGTGAGTTTAATATTAAGACATAATTTACGCTGATTATTATATTAGGACATATATGTAGGTGTTAACATCTATTGTCAACCAAATCGATCATCTTTCTTATTGTGTTAGTACAATAAATATATTTGTTGTGGTACTTCCCATAAAAAAATAATTCTAACCCTGTTATGTTTTATATAACATTGGATCATTATCTGGGTCTTATGCAACTAATTACCTACTGTTTATCCAGGTTTTCATAGTTAACGTACTGAAGTATAATATTGAAATCCGGGATGCAGTTATAAGTTACAATATGGTTGTCCATAAAGTTAATTATCTTTTAACTTAAAAGACATATTTTGAACCATTAATTTTTAAGTATTACTATATAATTACTAAGACATGTTTACTATATCAAGTTATTTTAAAAACATGGTTTATAAATTTATTTATTACAAAATCTAAAGTCAATTAAAAATATAACAACTGTTAATTTTGTAAAAGTTTTAAAAAATGAAGCAGTGTATGTATGTATACTTTGTGTAAGATATTAATTAAAAACTTTTATACATATATTTTTTGTATTTTTATTTCATCAAAGCGCAGCCAGCGTAATTTGTTTATCCAAAGCAATAATTAATATACAATATCTATGGTATATACAAGCGGACAAAAGGTGCTTTTGGAGACCTCGACTGCACAACTCCGCCATATTTGACCGAAACTCGAAGCAACATAAGGTTCATTGCTGATCTAATTAGGCAATATTATTTGCTGTTGGCTACCTGAGCGTAGATTAGTCAACTTAATAACTTGAACAAGTTTTAGCTTAATTCATATTCGTAGTCTTTGTACGTTTAACACTAGAAGATCGCTTATCTACGAAAAGCTCGAGAGGGGCAACCTCCAAAGCTTTTACCCATCTACTCGGCAATCTTAATTACGAGGACTGGAGCTCCAGTGATGGAGTATAACGGGAGCAGTATATACCTTGCGCCTGTCGATTCTTCATCCGGACATCGATATTTTCGATGCATTCAACGTACATTCTACCATCCATGACTATTTCCACCACCGTCCATGACACTCAGGGTTCTAATGCATCCTATATAGTGTAAAGGTACGTATCTAGTGCTGGACATAGGCCTCCCTTATACACCCTATCCATTAGGGGGTTTGGAACGTATTCCACCACGCTGGTCCAATGCGGGTTGGTGGGTGGACGACTTTTACATGCCCATCCGACGCATGGATCATCTTACTTTCAGACAATTGGGTGATCGGCCCAAATTGCCTCAACCAACTAGGAAACACCAATAAAAATTTGTTGAGTCCCGCAGGATTCGAACCCACGACCTCCAGTTTCTAAGGCACACGCCTATACCACAAGGCTACGGAGGCAGTCTGAAAGCTCCAATAAATCTGAGAATTAGTAGTAGCCAAAGACTACTACCGTCAAAATTTGGATTAATTTTGGAAACAAGGCAGTTTGTGGGTAAGCAAATGAAATGAAGGCTTTTAGTTCTAGTCAAATGTCGTTGCGTCATGATGACCGTCCGACCTCGAGAACAACTAGCAAAGCGGCACCATTGACTGTAAGATGAGCAAAGGTAGCACAGTCGTTAACAGATCTGAATCTCAAATTTTATGTAGCATGCTACTCGGTTCGCAATGATTTTATGTACGACATCAATTTGTTGTTTGTACAGAGTAAGGTCTGAACTGTCCAGAAAGCTTGGCAATTATGAACTTAAAAGGCACATTTTATTTTAAAGCCTATTCTTCATCTTAAGCGCTAAGACAATTTCTTGTTTGGGGTGTAAAAGTTTCTATTTAAAAGTTTTTTTCCTACCTTTACCTTGATAACAACGCAAGATTTCACATTTTTGGTTATTGAATCGGAGCTTTGTTGTTATAAAGTAACCATTACATAGCCTGTATTATTAGCAGCTGGGGTAGCAACTCTTACACAATATAAGTGTAATTACGCTCTTGTCTACCGAGTTGATGACATAATATAAATTCTTTATCGGAAACTGGAACACTTGAGCAAAAATGGTATGATAACACTAAATCCCTTTGGGTACCTTTCTCTTAAATATTATTGCAAGAAAGGTGGAGAACACTTTGTTGTTATAAATTAATCTGAAAATTAATTTTATTTATATAATCAACTATACAAATTAGTTCCTTTCGCACATCAATCTATAACCATTCCTATTCATGCAATATATATATATATATATTTCACATTGGCTTTATTTTTCACCAGGAGATAAAAAACGGTCTCAATATATATACTAATAAGGTAAGTATGAATAATATATATATGCATTTTTATATAATAAGCATTTTATTTTCAGGTAAAGTGTTGCTATTATGTCCTTTCCAAGTAAACAAAATTCAAACATTTCATAATTTTATTTTGACACCAAATAAGCTCAAGTTTTAAAATAAAAAACTTCTATACAGTTGAAACGTTTTAACTATGTGAAGAGCTTTCTAAATTATATAAAGAATTAATCAAAATAGAATAGAAAAGAATTGCTGTTCAATCAAAAAAATAACAAGTAACAAGAAAGAGTTACGACTTTACAAACTCCACCACTTTCGACTTAAAAAGTGGTCGAGTTCTGTGTAGTCACATTGTGGTTTGAGCTGTTGGCGTAGCAGCTTCTTCTGTGAGTACCCTCTAATTTATTTAATTTAAAAATAGTGATAAGCCCGATTATTTTATTTATTTGAAACGATGTTTACTGTAAAGTTTCTTTGTTTTGTTTTAAAACTAAACAGTTGTTTTATTTCATTGATGTTGATATAACCAACTTAGACTCGTTAGAGATAGGTTACGTGAGCCGGGCAGACGTCACTGTTTCTAAGAATTTCGACCTGGCCTGAAAATATTGCAAAATACTACTGTTGGATCCTAAGACAGAATATTACTTCTAATGCGGGTACTTAGAAAAAAGAAGTCTCGATATTGACGTTTTGTCACTCCACGATCGAGTGTAAATGTCGGGTACTGAGAGATGTGCATCTGTGATAATGTTAGTGTGTTGAGTGGTTTAAGGCGGTGTCGTGCATCGACTCATCCCGTGCGGTACATGTAGTGACAATTGTCGGAGTCACGTAAGCCATATCACCGTTTTTAATTATAAGAGATGTTCAGTTCATGTCATTATCTTTATTTTTTTGGAATTCTATTCAAGACTGCTAATACTATACTAATAGTACTTACTTTCTTTATTTTTTTTACAAATAAAAATGTATTTAATGGGTAAAATTTCTTTTATTGTATATTTTTAAAACTTGTGTTAGTTTTTGTTCAAGTACATTGTCTTTAGAAAATGATTAAGAATTTACTTATTTTTGAATTAACTAAATAAATAATGTTCAATAAAAATGGATCACGTTTTAATGTTCAAAACATATCAATTGCATTTTGTACATTATACATACTTTACATATACAACGTTATCATATTATTTTTACATCTTAAAATAAAATTTGTACATTTATAGGGAAATATGTTATTTTTACTTACACAGATTTACAAGGAAACAATGCCTTACGCAAACAAAATGTGAAACTGACCATTATTGAAGAATCGGTAAACTAGCCAACCATAACATTTTCTTCAAACCAAATTACATTATAGCTGTTAAGTAAATTTGCAAAATAAAGGATATTATTGTAAAAAAAATCTTTAAGAACTCGATAATCTCTGATTTGATTGGATTTTTGCAATTTGTTTTTCTCTATAGCCATTGTGATGTAATTTTTCTTCCTCTGAACGTGGTCTCATTTTTCATACGCAATCTTTGTGACCATAGTTTGAACGTAACCTGAAATAAGAGGTATGCTTTAATGACTTAAAAGACCAAGACACAGATTTCTTCCTACGGGGCAACATGTTTGTGTTAGCCTTGTTTTCTGGTTGGTTAGGGCTATACACATATCACCCAATTGTCTATAAAGTAAGATTATCCATGCGCCGGAAGAGCATGTAAAAAGTCTGATAAAGTTGTCAAGGCCAATTTCTCTAATTCGGTTTATCTTTCGGGTTGTGGAGGTCGGATGGCAGTCGTCCTGCATTAGAATTGTAAATAAGGTGATATCAGATGGATTAAGAGCCGTCTCAAAATGACTTACTAAGATAGATATAAACTAGGATTATAAGACAGGCGACCCTAGAATAACAATAGAAAATGCTAGACAGTAGAATATATTAGTGAATTCTAACCTTTGCGAATGCTGTAACAATGTTGATTGTGCTTCATATAGCATCTTCGTTCTTTTCCATTAATTTCTGTCAAAATAATTTTCTTGAATAATCAGCACAGCATCCAGAAGAAAGGTATTTTTTTTGCATTTCAATAGATTTCATATTAGATTCAATGATCGTTTCTTGGGAGAGAACCTTCTCAAGTCGTCCGCTTCAATTTTTAATATCTTATCAGAATTTTCCTTTATTTGTATCATCATCATCAGCAGCCTTAATCCGTCCACATAGGCCTCTTTCAATGATCGACAAGACGACCGATTCTTTGCTACTGGCTCTAACTTGAACCGGGTACTACACGGAGATCGGTATCGCCTGGTCGGGGTTAGCAAACCATTTGGTCCATCGGCCACCAGCCCCCTATGTGACTTTTATTTTGCGTATAACAAAAACAGATTTTAGTATGTACAAAAATATCGATTTCCATTTTACGTCTACATCCTTTTGTAATATTTCTTTTGGATTGTGTAAGTTAGTTTAAGAATCTCTACATCTTGGAAGTACGTTTTCTTCTTTAATTTGCTTTGTTCGCATCCAAAATCATTGGTTGATTGTAGAGTGACGCACTTTCTACAATACAAGCATTCACTATGAGATAATGATTATCTTTTAATATTATAGTGAAAATATAATCATAGCCATTGCTTCTACACGGTACTGTATCTCCGACAAATGCAGATTAGATATTTTTTCTTATTAATAAAGTTTCAACAGAAACTTGGCTTCAGTAGATCTCTCTTTTCAACCGCTTCATATTTTTCAGCTCTTTTTTTTTTTTTTTTAAACATGCATGAAGTTACGATTATCATTATTTTCTGCCATCCATGTTCGTTGGTTGTTTTTGTTCGAATAATAATCTGATCACACAAGTTTATTTCGTACGTTTCTGTACATTGAAGTTACATTTACATGATATTACATTTATTGTAACAACTTACATAAAAATAACAATTAAACATATATGATTGATTTAACTATACAGGAGTAGTTTGACGAGTAAGAAATTAGCAACTACTTTTAATAACAATAAAAAAATCTACTTCTAGTAATTATAAAGTTATTTGGTTTCACAAAAAGTTGACCCTGAGAATAATGAAAGTATTTCCAAATATCAGTTAAACAAAAACGGTTTAGCCCTTCACAACACACAATTTAATTCACAACTGTTAACATTGTTATAGACATATGAATTTGCATACATAATTTATACAGATCATGTTTAATGTCCTATTACATTACATTACTTGCTTTCAGATGAAGTAAGCTTTATTTATTTATTATCTTTTGTACAATGTTGTTTTAAAAGAATCACAACAATAGTCGATGATGTTCTACGCATTTTTTTTTTTTATTTTTTATTTGGATATTCAAAATTCTTTAAATTGAACACATAACATAAATGTTTAACATAACCCATATTTAATCACGTTTTAAATACTTTTATGTTACACCATATAATAGTAATAATACAAATACTCTTGCAACGTTAATAATTATTAAAAATACTATACAGATACGGAAATAAAGACGGCCTTTACGCGGCTCTCCTTACGGTAAGACGTCGATGGTAAGGGCCATTAAAATGAGATATAATAAAAGTATCTAACTATCGTCCGCGCCACGAATATCAAGTCTACCCTCGCCATCGTGAACTTCGTGCCAGCCGACGAGCGTACTACCGCCCCTTTTCTTCCGAAAAGGGGTTGGCAGTACAAACACGCTTTGCGTGTTTGTAAACAACCCATTCTACGTGCCTCTCACGCCGCCTCCGTTTGCGGTCGCCTTGCTGGGCTTCCCCTCGGGGTCTCACCCGGCACGGGCTGACCGCACAAGGGGGTGAGGCGTGAGAACCACTCACCAGGCGCATCACACCCGCGCAACAAAAGTGAACATCCAGCTGACCATCGCTGAAGCCTCCGAAGATGTCGGAGAGAAGTGGAGAAGAACAACCGCGTCCCAGACGGCGCACGGGGCCGATCCCATTGGTCGATCGCCCCGTCGTCGCTCGGGACATATTTCAACACCAACAACCATTTGTCCCGCTACCACCAGTAAGACGCCGAGGAACCGGCGAGGAGGAAGCTGCCACCGCTCAGCCACAGCCCAGGGCGCGGATGGAGACGGCGTCATCTGATGATGACGAGCCGGCACATCTCGCGCCCCAACCGAGGCGTGAAAAAGCAAGAAGGCGAAGCACCCCCCCGGAACCGGAGGAAAAACGACAAAAATTAAATGAGGAAGGTACGGACCTCGTCGTTGATACGTCATCCACCTACGGACGTCCGCACCCCCATCTACCAACCATGAAGGGTGCAGGAGGTCGTCCGCCGCCGAGATCGGACAGGAAAGCTGCGCGAAGAATCAACTGAGAAGTTACCCGCCCATATGAGCAAAATTAGATTACCAAAAAACATAGTACACCGGAAGAGGTAGGGCGGCGCGACCTTGGATGCCGTATTAAGGACGCCAAGGAGGCCGCCCAACTCAAATTCCGGAAGTCATACGCAACCCAACTGCCTCTGTCACTTACGCATGCATAAACGGCAAAGCGCCTTGCGGCAAATGGACAAGAAAGAGGATGTCCACGTATTAAGACGGAGTTCAATAAATTGCCGATGGGTTAGGGTGAAAACCACCGGGTGAGTTGTGGGAGGCGTATAGGATGCCGCGGAGCGTCATACGTCGCTTCACCGCCTTAACCGTCAACTCACTCGACAAAATCGGCCATCTGCCCATTGATTGATAGGAATGGTAGACGTTGTTTTGATTCGCGGAACGAGCGGAAAATCCTTAGTGAACATTTAGAAAGAACAATCCTCCAACCCTCCCAACTCTAAGCACTGGTTACGCGCACCACAGGTGTTGAGAGCCGCGTACAAGAATTTTGTTATGTCCGGAGTCGGACCCAGCGGGCTGGTTTTTTGTGTTCCCCGGAGGTGTCGCGTCCTTGCGATACGTTAACGGCGCAAGGCGCCTGACACGACGAGATTCCGAACTCGGCACGGAGACAGCTTCCTAGGCGGGCAGTCGTGGAGTTGACGCGCTCTTCAATGGAATACCCGTACGTTTCCATGGAAAGGGATCTCGCGGAAACGGAGAACCAAGTTACCAAGTTATCGACCCATTACGCTATTGTCCCATATTGCCAAGTTGTTTGAAAGGTTACTGCTTCGAAGGATGCGTTCGCACATCCTCCTTAGAGATGAGCAGCACGGCTTTCGAAGCGGCCATTCCACGTGACACAGCTGACCCGGTGCAACGAACTTACGTTCGATAAAAATATCGGCGTAAGTTCGTCGGAGTCTTTCGACATGAGAAAGCTCGATCGTTAAGCAGTCCTTCTGCCAGACAGGGTAGAAGGACGCTGTGGAAATGCTGAATACACCACCATCCCGCACCAATTGTGCCGATAATGCGTCGTTTTCATAAGGGCGTAACTTTTCGTAACCGTTGAGGGCTCTGATTCGTCAACACGTTGTTGCGGGTACCACAGGATCCTGATCTCGCCGTTCTGTACGCGGGTAACCGATGACATACCCACCCTGGAAGGTCGTCTCCAGGACGGAAGAGGTGTCCATGCTATTTGCAGACGACGTGCTTTTCTTTGGTCGTCTCGGTTTCGCATGGCGAAGCAGGATGCAAATGCTGCTCGACCTGCTCTGACTGGCTGGACCAAATGGCGGGATCGCACTTAATGTCGGTAAGACCCGCCTTTGCAACCGCCAAAACACCGGGGTTCATGCCGTCACGAATTCGGCGCGCAAGTTGAAACACCGAAACTTACCTCCGGATGCAGAAAACCGCTCGCAGTATGGTCCCCGGAACCATTCGTTAACTGCCCAGACAGCTCCAGGGTTTTCGGCCGTGGCATCACACCCGCCGATCGAAGTAGTTACTGGAAGCGTATGTGCCCCCGTTAACATACGCGCACCGGCCTGGTACGCGAACTTCCCAGTCAGGGAAACACACAGGCCCAGATTTACCCGCGGTATCGTAGGAGGGGACGCACGTCAGGCAATCGGATTGCAAGGGACCCCAAAATAGAGTCCGTAAGCCTTTCATCGTCCGCGAGCGGAGCGATGAATCGACCGATAACGGCATACATGTAACTTAAAATTTGCGCCTTCATACACGTCCACCAGACGGCGCCTCCCTCGAAACTACAACTAGGGGCCCAAGCAACGCGAGGGGGAAGAGGGCCAGAACAGGCCCAAGTTCAATGACCCGAAACGATGCAACCATTAGTAAATTACCAGAGGTGGAATGGCCCAAGCGCCTGGTCACTCTGGACATTATATAATGATATCTGCTGGAAGTCAGAACGATAAGCGCGCTTATATCTCGGTGTCGTCCCCGATGAGGTCTGGGCTGTGTAAAACGGGTGCCCTCAGCGCCATCTCAAGAAAACGAAGCAGGTCACGTCTCATGATGAACAAGATATACCTAGACCGCAAAGGACATGGACCGAGGACGGTGGTCCTTCTGCGATGCTTCGGCGCATTGATGCCCGACACCCGTACCTGCGCCGCCGACCTTAAGGAGAGGCCGTGAGGCGTGGTAGTTACTTCAGTGACAACGATGTTGCGTTTCATTTAGATGACGACGTAAACATTAGCCACCTGAGAGCCGCTAAAAGGACAGTTCCGGGTGACAAGTGCTCTCCGCGTTGATACTCGGGTCATGGGGATAACCCCGATACCGTCCTGCGCCTTCCCTGTCACCAGGGCGCGTAGATGACTTCGCCTCGCTCGCTCGCGCCAATCGCCACAAGACGTTCTCTCTGATGTGACTTACCGAAGTTAAGAAATCGCCCGAGCCACTTCAGAAGCGAACGTATTGTACTATCGCCCCTTTCTTTGAAGGGTTGGTACAATATGTTAATATTGTAACAAAATAGTATAAAAGTATCTGTTACTACTAGCGCCATTTAGTTACTCTGTGGTCAATAAATTAGTCTATGAAACGAACCACTGTGTTTAACTTATTAGGGTTAGGGCTTTACGTGAAATAAAATCGTTATTATAGATAAAAGTTTTCAGTACTGTGGTTTTATGTAAAATGACGTCGAACTACTTAGCTAACATTCCGAAATTGAAAGGCGCGAGAACTATGAAGAATGGTGTTTTGCGGTACGAAATGTGTTGTGCTGAAAACATGGCGTCCGCCATTACGCAGAGGTTAGCGGCTTCATCTACCGAAGCCCAAATCAGTGACGATGCGAAAGCTAAAGCGAAACTAGTGCTTACTATTGATCCATCATTGTATGTGCACATAAAACACGCCGCAACAAACCTACGATTTATGGGAAAAGTTGAAGAATTTGTTCGATGACACCGGCTATACAAGAAAAATTGGTTTGCTGCTAAACTCATCAACATTCGACTTGAAAACTGTGACTCGATGACCCAGTATGTAACTCAGATAGTTGAAACTAGCCAGCGATTACAAGGTACAGGTTTCAAAATATCAGATGATGGGATTGGCATTAATGTTAGCAGGATTACCTGAAAATATGGTCCTATGCTTATGGCCATAGAACATTCAGGCATAGAAATAAGTGCAGATGTCATAAAAACGAAGCTGATGGACATATGTAGTGAAAATTGGATCTGTTTCGTTTCCAGTTCCGAGACTGCTTTTGCCGGAATAATCGTCAGAATTTAAGAATAATAGTAGCCATAAAATGACCAGAGAGTGACAGAAACGTCAAAACCTGTCAAAGTCATAAAATGTTATCGTGTAAACAAACGGCCACTACAAAAATCATAGTGTCCGACAAATTCCGAAACAAGCAAAAGAAAACAATCTAATGCTTTTAGTGCTATTTTTTGAGTGGAAAGTTCAATTGCGATAATGTGGTAACATCGACAGGGCTAGTAAACACATGACAGCGAGAAAAGAATATATTGTCAATCCATCTTTATGAACATAAAACCAAAGAGATCATAGTTGCGAATAAAACGTGTGTCCCGTGCTGTGTTCGGGTGATGTGAACATAATTACAGTTGTGAAGGATGTAGAATACGACATCACAGTTTCGATGTATTTGCATACCCAGTTTAACGACAAACTTTACTTTCCGTGAGTAGATTGATTGAGAACGGAAATAATGTAGTGTTCAAAGAGAAATGTTGCTTACATTTACAATCAACAGGGCACTCTAGTTGGAAAGGAACAGAAGTTGATGGTGTGTACAGATTATACACTAAGGAAGTGGTACAGATATTGGCAGCGACAGCCAAAACATCCAGTGAAACCTGGCATCGACGTTTGGGGACATCAACAGTACCAGTTTGAATAAAATGAAAATGGAGCTACTGAGGTATCTCTACACAGATATAGCAAATATAGACAAATATAAGTGTACAGTGTGTTGTAAGGGAAGCAGACAAGGGCATTCTTTTCAGCCTAGCTCATCCAACACAGAAAATGCACTAGATTTGTACACTCAGACGTGTGTGGTCCTATGGAGAATGTATCCATTGGAGGATCCAGGATATGTATTGTTTGTGGACGACTATAGCAAATGGCTTTCATTTATTTCATGAAGGCAAAGTCTGAGGTATTTAAACATTTTAAAGATTTTCAGTCCATGGTTGAGAACCAGAAAATAGGAAAATTAAAGTTTTTCGGACAGATAACGCGGTGAGTATGCAACAAAGACTTTGATAGATATCTGAAGCAGCAAGGCACAATTCATCAAAAGAACTAACCCTCACACAGAACAAAACGGTGTAGAGAGAATGAATAGATCTTTGGTGGAAAAGGCAAGATGTCTAATTATTGATGCGGGTTTACAAAAGTTTTGCAAGAAGCGTCATACTCTCTGTTTATTTAAGAAATCGGTCAGTTGTTACTGGATTGAATGATATGACTCCATATGAAGTTTGGACAGGAAAAGCTAACTTAAGTCATGTTCGTATTTTCAGTAAAGCTATGATGCATATTCCCAAAGAGAAGAGGTTGAAATGGGATGAGAAGGCAAGAACTCATTTTGGTTGGATATGCAGAGAATGTGAAAGGGCTATAGGGTTTATGACCCAGAAAATAACTCTGTCACAACAAGCAGAGATCTCATAATTATGAGAAAGCTGAGAATCAGTGGATATCCCCATTGAATGCAAAGATTCAGCGAGGATCAGGAACATGAGGAAAAGAGGAAAGTAGTTTTAATGACACAGATATTGATGATGAGAAGGATATCACATATGTACCAGATGCTTCTTCGAGCCAGAAGATTACAGAACGGATATTACACTCGAGGAAGCCTTGAAATGGACCTGAAAGCAAACAATGGGAGAGAGCATGGAGGAGAGCTAGAATCATTCAGGAAGAATGATGCATGGGAACTCGTGACAGGCCCCATGACTCTACAGTAGTGCAGTGCAAGTGGGTATTTAAAAGAAATATGACAGTAGTTGGTAAAGTGCGTTACAGTGCAAGACTTGGCAAAAGGTTTTTTTACAAAAAGGCGGCATAGACTAGCCATGAGACTTTTTCCCAGTGCTACGTTATACTACTTTAAGATTGTTGTTTTCACTGTCAGTAAAATTAGATTTAGATATACGTCATCTCTGATGTAATCTACAGCTTTTTCTCAATGGTTACTTGAATGAATGTGTGTATATGGAAAAACCTATAAATTATAAAGATAGTAATAATATGAATAAAGTGTTAAAGCTTAAACGTGCCATTTATGGACTCAAACAATCATCGAGAGCTTGGTATCAAAGGGTAAACGATTATTTGATGACTTTAGGGATACAAAGTCTAAATATGAACCCTGTTTATTTACAAATTTGATGGAAATGTTAAAGTAATAATTGCTCTTTTCGTCGATGATTTTTTATTTTCCAACTGTAATACTGCAACTAACCTATTAGTTCAGGATTTGAGTTGTAAATTTAAAATAAAAGATTTGGGTCAGATAAAGCAAGCTTAGGTTTAAGAGTAAACTTGTCTAAAGGTTTAATAACAGTTGATCAGGAACAATATGTGAAACTTTGTTAAGAAAATATAATATGTCACATTGTAAGACTGCTGATACTCTATGGAAATTAATTTAACTTTAGAGAAACTCAGAATAAAAGTTGTAATAAAAATATTCCATATAGGCAACTGATAGGCAATTTAATGTACTTAGCTGTGCTAACCAGGCCAGATATTACTTATAGTGTTTGTTATCTTAGCCAGTTTAACAATTCATATGATGAAACCCATTGGAAACACTTAAAAAGAATTTTAAGATATTTAAAAGGTACTAAAAGTCATGGTCTTGTATTTTCTAAAGATGAATCTTGTATTGAAGGGTTTGTTGATGCAGATTGGGGTTCAGATGTAAGTGATAGAAAATCTTTTTCAGGATTTTGTTTTAAATTATCAGGTTCTGTTATATCTTTTGAATGTCGGAAGCAAAGAAGTGTTGCATTGTCCTCAACAGAGGCAGAATACATTGCCATGTCAGAAGCTAGTAAAAGCCATTTTACTTAAAGAATTTTTTGTTTGAAATTTTAGGCGATTCAGAAATTATTACTGTATAACGATAACCAAAGTGCACAAAAGTTAATTTTGAATCCAGTGTATCATAGAGGTCTAAACACATAGATATAAGATATCATTTTGTTAGGGAGGCAGTGGCAAACATGTTTTATAAAAGTAGATTACTTGGAACAAACAATATGCTAGCTGATATTTTTACTAAGAGCTTGGTTCTGTGAAGCATAAATATTTCACTAGAATGCTTGGTGTATTGACTGTTAATAATATGTAATGTATACATGATTTTGTTAAGCGGAGGTGTTAATATTGTAACAAAATAGTATAAAGTATCTGTTACTACTAGCGCCATTTAGTTACTCTGTGGTCAATAAATTAGTCTATGAAACGAACCACTGTGTTTAACTTATTACAATACACTCCTTGTGCAGGAACTACCCGTTTCACCAACCCCTCACGCCCCTCCCTGTTTGCGGGCACCTTGCTGGGCTTCCCTCACGGGTGCACGCACAAGGAGAGTAAGGCGTGAGACATCCATCGGGTGATCGAAGAACCACTGCTCAACACCTGCAGCACACCAGCTCACCGCCAAATATGGACAAAGATGAGCCAAAACCCCCTCGACCTAGCAAGCGGACCGGGCAACTGCCAGTTGCAGACCGACCGCTTGCGGTCCGAAACCTCTTCGACAGAGATGCACCCATAGTGCCCATTCCAACCCTAAGATCCAGCCGCCACCGGGAGGAAGCCGCCTCCACCGCCCAGACGCAGCCTAGGGCACAGATGGCCACGGCAACATCATGTGATGTTTCGCCGTCCCATCTTGTGCCCCAATCCAGGACAGCGAAAGCGAAGAGGCGTAGCACGCCCCCGGAACCGGAGGAGAAGCGGCCCAGATACGCCGACGAAGATGATGATGATGAGGTTTACGACACGTCGGACTCCTCAGATTCAGACGCAGCAACATCATTACCGACCGCCCCGTCGCCGCCCATTGAAGGCCGCCGAGGAGGCCGCGTACACAGCCAGCCGCCGAGGTCACCCGCCACGTCCGTGGTCTCGACGCCCGACCACTCACCGGTCCGGGTGTCCCACGATGACGTTGGTGAGTACCTCGACGTGTCGGCTACAACTTACGCCACACTGCCAAGGGAGCTGCCGGCGCAAGTTTACTTCTCGGCAATATCACCGATGAAGACACAAGCGCCGACGCCAACGAAGCGAAGTACCACCCAACACCAGCATCAACAACAACAACAACAACAGCCACCACCGGAGCCGATGTCGCCAACACCGACACCTCTGCCGAGAGCTACCACGCCTCCCTCCTATGCCACAAAGGCGACCAACAAGGGGAAAGGGAAGGGGAAATCAAGCCTAACAAACGCTGGAACAACTCAACAAAATGGACAAGAACAACAAACGGCAACAACATCTGCCAAAACGACAGCCTCATACCCGCCCATCGTAGTGGAGAACCTGCCAGAATGGACCGCACACTTCGCTAAACTAAGGGAAGCGATCGGACAGGCACCCAACGCCAGACCCTATGGCCGAGGTGTGCGGTTCATCCCGAGAAGCGAGGCAGAATACAGGGTAATACAAAGATACCTGACGGAGGCCTCCGCAACTTCACCAGAAATACACTGGTACGCGTACACCCCGTTCGAGGAGCTGCCAACAAAGGTGGGCATAAGGGGACTCCCGTCGTTGACACCGCCGACGGAGCTCACCCAGGCGCTGAGAGAGAAGGATTCCCGGTCCAATTCTCGCGCCTCATACCACCAATCCGCAACAGGCCCCACTGCATATTTTTCGTCCAGCTGGACAGGATGGACCAAACCAGCTTGTCAGCCCTGTACCAGCTGGACGAGATCCTCTATATGCCGGGCATCACCGTTGAGGCATGGCGCGGACGAACGGGACCCGCCCAATGCCACCGGTGCCAGGCGTATGGGCACGCCTCCACTCACTGCCACCGACCCATCCGCTGCGTGAAGTGCGGCGGCAACCACGCGGCTACGGACTGCCCCAAGCCGCGAGACACACCGGCCATCTGCGCGAATTGTGCGAGAGCACATACCGCCAATGACCGCAGATGCCCGGTGTACCAACGTGAAGCAAGGCGCCGCGGCATACAGCTGCCGGGACCGCCACCACCACCAGCCAGACGCACAGTCAAAATAACACAGAAGACGGGTGGACCACCATACAGAAGGTAGGAGGCACTGCAAACCGGAACATACCAACGAGCGCCCGGAGAGAAAACGTGCGTGCGTCCGCCCCCGGAGGAGCCGACAGCGGCACTGACGAGCCGCGTCGCAACAATGTAAACATCCGGCGCGGGGCAATGAATCATCGCACACCTGGCCGCATTCCTGCGTCGGGGTCAACGGCCGTTAATCCGCTTAACGCGCTAACGAGCGCACCTGTCCGTTGCACACCTGGCCGCATTCCAACGTCGGGGGCAACGGACTCATTAGCTAATGAGCGGATTAACGCCGTTGACACCTCATCGGGCGATGAACTTAGTAATAATGTAAACAAAAAAAACGTAAAAGGAATCGCCGTCGTCGTCGTAAAAATATCGGGAAATTGGCTTTGATTCCACAGGAAACTAATAAAAACAGCAACAAAGAAGGAACTCAAGACCACTACGCAACGCTCCAGCCGCCGGCCAATGGACCACCGAGGCGGAGCGTAGTACGGACCACAACGAATGCGACACCACCACCGTCTACCAGCAGAGGCGAGCACGACGCCGGGGCTAGAGGGGGAGGAAGGAGAAGCGCAAAAGACACTGTTACAAAATCGGTAAACTTTGTATTTAATCGTAAAAACCGAGATTCAGAAGCGGCGGAGTCGTCTGCAACTGAGTCCAGCGGCAGGCGACCACGCCGCCGCGCACGAAGAACGACCAGGTCAGTGGAGGTAGATGGTGACCGTGCGCCAGGGCAGGCCTTCGACGGCACTGCCGAATCGTTTGCCGCTTTAATCGGCCGATTCGTAAGTGCGGTTGCTGGCCTCATTAGAGACGTCCTCGCTGCAATGGCGGCAGGGCAGGAGCCAGTTGCGGCGATCTGGGGCGCCGTGACCCACCTACTTGCGTCTTTCAATGGCTAACAAGGTTAGGCTAATGTACTGGAACCCGGGAGGTGTTGGCTCGAGAGCGGCAGAGCTGCGCACCCTCGCCCAAGAGCATGACATCCATGTCATCCTCCTGGGGGAGACGAAATTACGACCGGGTTCAGTCTTCAAGGTTCCCAACTTCTTCGTGTATCGGCGCGACGAGATGTCTCCGCTAGGCGTGCCTTAGTACACGATGAAATTGGATTGCCGCAGTACATCTCCCTACGCTCGATAGGGATCCGCCTTTGCGTTGCTGGAAAGGAGATTTGCACTTACGCCGCATATCGCCCGCCCAGTACGCAACTGTGCACTTCCGATATCCACACCATTTTCGACGGCAGCACCCCTGCTCTGATTGTCGGAGACCTTAACGCCAAGCATGTCGCTTGGGGTTGTAGGACGACTCAGCGAGCGGGGCGTGTGCTGTACGCGGACGCCGATCGGTGGGGATATGAGGTGCTGGCTCCTTCAGAGCCCACCCATTACCCCACCGATGGGAGTCATGGTGCGGATATCCTCGATATTGCCCTAAGTTTCCAATGGAATTTCCCCATTCAGCTTGAGACGCTTTACGACGGTACCACGCAGCATTTACCTGTCCTCGTCACGCTTGATCTGGGAGCAACGTGTGTTGAGCCGCGCAGGCTCCGCGAGAGGATCGACTGGCGGAAATACCACTCCGTAATGGAAAAGTTAAAACTGCCTGACAGCATCACTACCCCGGAAGATGTCGATTTAGCGGCTGACAGACTTGGTCTCCGAATAAAGGAGGCCAAGGAGGCCGCATCGACGCCTATTCCGCGGGGGTCACGCAGCCAACAATTACCGCTAAGCATGGTCCCCCATGTTGACCATTTGGTCAACAGTGCCAGAGCTGCGCGCGCGGTTTTGCGGCCTGTTTTGGCATCACACCTGCCACTCCGGACTAAGTTATCTGTGTACAAGGCATATGTGCGCTCGCGATTGACCTACGCGGCCCCGGCTTGGTACGCGTTAGCATCGGCAAATCAGCGGAAACGACTACAAGTCCAACAAAATCTGTCCCTTCGTGTCATCGTTGGCGCCGGGCGCTACGTCAGGAACGACGTGATTGCGAGGGACTTAAGAATTGAAACAGTCGAGGCGTTTGTTGTCCGTTTGGCGCGCAGTCTGTTTGACCGCGCAGATAACGGACCACATACGGACCTACACGGCTTTGCTCCCTTGCACGCATGCCCTCCTGATGGGCGCCCGTATCCACGGGAACTACTGCTGTTGGTTGATCAACCGAATTGCGGGGGGGATGAGGCTGGACACCCAAGAACTGACGGCCAATAAGTGATATTCACAACAACAGCCCGCGAACATGGATTGCTTCATATAGTGTGTGCGCCTCGTTGCGCAGCAGCACTCTATGCGGAGCAAGTCCAAAAGTGCGACTTCGTTGTCCGAGAAAAGCCGGGGTCGATAAGCGACGCTTGCATGCTACGCATGTTGACCCTGGTGAGACTCCCGGGGGATTCCATGTAAAAGCGGATGGCCCCAGGCGCCCTCTTGCGACAACGATGCTGTGTGTTGCGTTGTCATTTGTATGACGACGTAAACACTAGCCACCTGAGAGCCGCTAAAAGGACAGTTCCCGGGGGGACTGTGTGCCCCCTGCGTTGATTCTCGGGTCATGGGAATAACCCCCGATACCCGTACCTGCGCCTTCTCTGTCACCAGGGCAGCGTAGATGACTCTTGCACGCATAATAAACGCGTAATTGACGGCAGGCCCCTTATCCCCACCTTTGTCGGTAGCTCTTGGAAGGGCGTGTAGGCATACCAGTGTATTTCATTGTTTTGTGCAGACGCTTCTGTGAGATAGCGCTGCACAATTCGGTACTCCTGCTCGCTTCTCGGTATGAACCGTACACCTCTGCCGTAAGGTCTGGACGAAGTGTACGGTCCACTCCGGCAGCTTCTCCACCACTATTGGTGGATAGGTGGTCGTTGTCTTGTTTGTTGCAGATGTTGTTGCTTCTGATGTTGGTACATCTTGTTGTAGGTTGGCTGCTGTTGTTGTGTTGGTAGTGCTAGTAGTCTTACCTTTCCCCTTTCATTTATTCTTCGTCGCCGTCGACGCGTAGAAGGGCGGCGTGGTGGCTCTGGGTTGTGGGACCGGCGACATGGGCTCCCACTGTGGCTGCTGGTGTTGAATGCTGCACCGTTTGGATGGAGTCGGAGCTTTAGGTTTGGTTGGCGATGAGAGTGGCGAAAAGTATTGCGTCAGTTGGGGCAATTCTTGCGGCAGAGTGGCGTATGTGGTGGTGGAGAGATTATAGTGGTCCTCGCCGCCGAAGTGCTCACCAACGTCTCCATAGGACACCCTGACCGGTGAGTGGTCGGGCGTCGATACTATGGACGTAGCGGGCGATCTCGGCGGTTGTGAGTGCACACGACCTCCTCTGCGGCCTTCGATGGGTGGTGGTGAAGCGGTTGGTACTGCGGACGTTGTGGACGATGATGAGGTGTCCGTTGAGTAGTCCGACCCGTCTTCATTATATTTAGGACGTTTCTCCTCCGGTTCCGGTGCGTGCTGCGTCTCTTCGCTTTTGCCCGCCTCGGTTGGGGCGCGAGATGTGTCAGCGGGGCATCATCAGATGACGCTGGCTCCATCTGCGTCCTGGGCGGTGACTGAGCGGTGAGTGTCCTTACCGGTTCCTCGGCGTCGTACTGGAGGCATAGGCACAGGCGGCTCTCTATGAAATAAGTCTCTAGCGACGACGGGGCGATCGACCAGTGGGATCGGCCCCGTGCTCCGTCTAGGACTCGGTTGTTCCTGGTCTCCTTTGTCCGACATCGGCGGAGACTGCAGCGATGGTATGTTGGTTACGGCGCAGTTGTGGTGCGCGGGTGTGAAGCGCCGAATGAGTGGATCTCACGGCTCACCCTCCTTGTGCGGTCGGCCCGTGCCGGGTGAGACCCCGAGGGGAAACCCAGCAAGGCGACCGCAAATAGAGGGCGGCGTGAGAGGCTCGTACGGGCGAACGGGGTGGAACGGGCTGTTCACAGCACGCGATTGCGTGCTTGTACTGCCAACCTCTTTTCGAATGTAAAGGGGTGGAAGTACGTACGTCGGCTGGCACGAAGTTCACGAATGGCGATGGCGGTAGTTGTACAATCCGTGGCGCAGACGTTATATATTATATATATATAAGGGCCGGTTCTATTCGCAACCACCCGCATCGCCCGTGTTGTTATACGCATCAACGCCGGACCGCTCGCCGGAGCGAGCATACTCCGACAACGACGATGCGGGCGAATACGGGAGGTTCGTGGACTACAAGAACATATCAGCTACAACTTATGCAACACTTCCACCGCAATTTCAGCCATCCAGTGCGCTACAACCAGAGTCCACCAGTAGCAGCCAGCATGAACATCAGCAACCAACTTCGCCAGTCCCGGTCCCTATGCCGAGAGCGAAAACGCCACAAACATACGCCACAGTATTGCCGAAAGGGAAGGGCAAGACAACAACACCAGCGGCGACTAAGAGTGAGTCCAGCCCAAACATTATTACCAACCAAACGCACACTCAAGCAAGCACTTCTAATGTGCAAGAAAAAACCAGCAAAGCACCGGCAACGTATCCACCGATCGTTGTCGAGAATCTACCGGAGTGGACCGCGCATTTCTCCCGTTTGAAGGAGATGATTGGCCAACCACCTAACGCCAGGCCATACGGGAGAGGTGTGCGATTCATACCGCGCGACGCAGACGAATACAGAGTACTTCAAAGGTACTTAACAGAAGCATCTGCTGCAGAACCAACCATTTCATTGGTATGGTTATACCCGTCCAACAATTGCCAACGAAATAGGGATACGGGGATTACCAACATCAACTGTACCGGAGAAATCACAGAAGCTTTAAATCAAAAGGATTCCGGTACAGTTTACAAGACTGATACCACCACTGCGCAACCGGCCGCACTGCATATTCTTCGTCCAGCTGGACCACCTCAGCCAAGAAGACCTTAAAAGACTGTACCAGTTGGACGAAGTGCTTAACATGCCGGGCATCACGGTCGAGTCATGGAGAGAAAGTCGGGGCCAGCACAAAGTCACAGGTGTCAGGCGTACGGACACTCCTCGACGCACTGCCACTGCCGTGTGAAGTGCGCTGGGAGTCACGCGGCCACCGACTGTCCCAAGCCGAGGGACACACCGGCCATCTGCGCCAACTGCGGAAAGTCGCACACCGCGAACGATAGAAAATGCGCAGTATTTCAAAGGGAAGCCAAAAGACGGGGCATCACATTACCGGGCCCCATACCACCCAGAAGAAATCACAAACGTAACATAACTACGGCCGACGGATGGACCACGGTCGGCCGCTTATCAAAGTCTAACGTAAGCGAATACGATACAGACACTAACAGCGAGAGCCACATTTAAGTGATGGCGTCCAGCCCCGGCGGAGCCAGAAGCGGCACTGCCGCGACAGAGCGGGCCACGCGCGATCTACCAATAGCAACTACAGCCAGTAAACACATTATGCAACATCACAACCACCGGCTAATGGACCTAAAGCAGCCGGACGGCCCAAATTTGCGCCACAGAAAAGCAGCAACGAGCACGACGTAGCGGCTACTGTATCGGCACATAGTAACGACCGTAACGCAGTAAATTTTTACGTTACAGAATCTGAAGCGGCGGAATCTTCTGCCGCTGAAACCAGCGGCAGGCGACCACGCCGCCGCGGTTCAAGGAAGAGGCGACCAACACCACCGTCGAGCGAGCGGCGACGAGAGGTTCAGGTAGATAGCGGAAAAAACCGGAACAGGGCAGGCCTTCGACGGCACTGCCGAATCGTTTGCCGCCTTAATAGGCCGATTCACCGGTGTCGTTGCTGGCCTCATTAGAGACGTCCTCGCTGCAATGGCGGCAGGGCAGGAGCCTGTTGCGGCAATCTGGGCGCCAGACCCACTTACTACGGCTATCAATGACTTATTTACGTAGGCTAATGTACCGGAACCGGGAGATGTTGGCTCGAGAGCGGCAGAGCTGCACCCTCGCCCAGGGCATGACATGCATGTCATCGAGCTCGATCTCAGAACACCCCGTAAAGCTTGTTGCGAAAAGGTGGTATCAGGCGGCAATGTTGAGCGGGGAAACCCTTGTTTAATAGCGCCTCCGTAATTTCTCCAGGTGTGGTGGAGAGTGGTAAGCCCCTTATGCCTATCTTGTGCGGCAGTTGCTGCGGCGGCGTATAGGCGTACCAATGAATGGCACTATTGAGTGCGCTCGCCTCCACCATGTACCGCTGCACTGCCCGGTACTCTTTTTCGTCTCTTGGTAAGAAGCGGACCCCTTTGCCAAAGGGACGCGCGCGTTTGGTGGTTGTCCGATAATTTGCGTTATTTTGGCAAAATGTGAAGTCCACTCGCAAGTTCTCTACTACGATAGGTGGGTAGGACTTACCAGTAGTGGCTTCGGCTTTGGATGATGTTGTTGCTGAGGTCGTGGCTGCAATTGGCTGTGCCGGTATTTTCGCCTGGCTCGCATAGGAGGTGGTAGGATTCGGCGGCGGTGTTGGTTGTAGTGGTACAGGCGTCTCTCGCTTCCTTGGTGTAGGTGCGGGTGCAGTTTGTTGTCTCGGCGACGGCTGAGGCGCAAACGTCGCGTACGATGTAGCCGTCAAGTTTAGTTGCGCTGGCGACTCCCTGGCATGGTCCGGCGACTGCATCGATTCTCCAGCCGACGAGATCGGCGAGAATCGAGACCGCGCCAGGCTGCTACGCTTGGTGCGCTCCGCAACCGGTGATGGTGAGCGTGAAGCTGTCTCCGACGAAGTGGATGAGTACTGATAGTACTCATCCTCAGTGGCAATTTTAGGCCTTTTCTCTTCTTCCCTTGAAGGGGGTGTATACCGCCTGCGCGCCTTGGCGCGCCTCGGTAACGGCGTCCGATGGGTGGCGTGTGCATCCAATGATGCGTCGCTCACCATCGAATCGCTGGGCGCGGCTGCGTCTGCAGGGGTATTGTCCTGATGGCTGGGTTCACCATGGGCGCTCCCAGATGATAGTGGTGCGATCTCCATGGTGAACAAGTTTCTGGACTATTGTCCTGGTGCTCGCCGGTCTTGTTCTTCTTGAGCTGACAGTCGGCGGTGGTGGTGGTGGTGGCTTCTCTTTGTCCGACATGGCGGCGGGAGTCAGTGCAGTGAAATGCTAGCCAGTGAGCGTATGGCTCGCCCTCTCTCTGTGCGGACAGCTCGTGCCGGGTGAGACCCCGAAGGAGGCCCAGCAAAGCGTCCGCAAACAGAGGACGTGAGAGTCTCGAGATAGTGGGTCACTCCAGCTGCACTGTCTAATTCTTTTAAAATTAAAGAATTTTTACAGTGCTTTGCTGCAAATCACTGGTGATGCTCCGTGGCGTAGGGAAAACAGCAGCGATGAGCGCACATAACATTGGCCAATCGCGGCGAGCCTTCGACGGACCAATGGTAGCTGTTTTATTATATTGCATTGAGGGTCGTCTACACACGCTGCCCTGGGACAGGAAGGTGCAGGTACGGTATCGGGGTTATCCCCATGACCCGAGTAGCAACGCAGGGGGCACACGTCCCCCAGGCACTGTCCGTACTTGCGGCTCTCTAGGTGGCTTAATTCGTTTACGTCGTCATATAAATGACAACGCAACAAACAGCATCGTTGTCGCGAGAGGGCGCCGGCCATCCGCTTTTACACGGACACCGGGAGCCTCACCAGAGGTCGACATGCGAGGCATGCAAGCGTCGCTTATCGACCCCGGCTTTTCTCCGGACAACGGGTCGCATATTTGGACTTGCTCGCATAGTGTGCTGCTGCGCAACGAGGCGCACACACTATACGAAGCAATCCACATTCGCGGGCTGGTGTTGTGCTGCTGAATTGGCCGTCAGTTCTTGGGTGTCCAGCCTCATCCCCCGCAATTCGGCGCGATCACCTAACAGCGAGTGGTTCCCGTGGATACGGGCGCCCGTCAGGAGGGCGTGCGTGCAAGGGCGCAAAGCCGTGTAGAGTCAGTATGTGGTCCGTTATCTGCGCGGTCGACGTGAGACTGCGCGCCAAACGGACAACAAACGCCTCGACTGCCTCGATTCTTAAGTCCCTCGCAATCACGTCGTTCCTGACGTGCGCGCGCCAACGATGACACGAAGGGACAGATTCTGTTGGACTTGTGGTCGTTTCCGCTGATTGGCCGATGCTAACGCGTACAAAGCCGGGGCCGTAGGTCAATCGCGAGCGCACCTATGCCTTGTACACGATAACTTAGTCCGGAGGGCGGGTGGGATGCCAAAACAGGCCGTAAAACCGCTCGCGCCGCTCTCGGCGCTGTTGACCGATCCGGTCAACATGGGGACCATGCTTAGCGTGCGGTTTATTTTGCATCCGAGATAAGTTATCGTGTCACTCCAGGCGATGCTTTGCCCGCGGATTGCCAGTAACGCAGCGCAGACTTGTGGATAAGGTCGAGCAAATGCGGTAGTCTTACCGACGTTGAGACTAATCCGCCGCTTGTCTAACAATCGAGGGAGCAAGTCGAGCAGCTTCTGCATCCGACGTACTGCGATATCGAACCGACAGGACGACGCAAAGTACGCGCTGTCGTCGGCAAACAAGGCGATCGAACACCTCTTTCACCATCCAGGCAACCATCCAGGGTGGGAATGTCATCGTGTAAATACGCATACAGAATCGGCGAGACCTGCAAGATCCTGTGGCACCCCATAGAGATCTGCCGTGCTGTCGAGCAAGGATCTCGACGACTACATGAAGTCGCGCCACTTAAATAAGACGCTATTAGCCGCACTAACGCGCGGGATGGTGGTATTAACGAGCAGTTTAGCACAGAAGTCCTCATGCCACCACTCGGTCGAAAGCCTTCTCGATGTCGAGAAGAGACTCCGACCGACTTACGTCCAACATTTCTGTCGAACGAAGCTCGTGCAACACTCAGGTCAACTGCGTAACCGTCCGAGTGGCCGCTCGAAAACCGTGCTGCTCGTCTCGTAATGAGACGACGTGCGGCGCAGCCTCGAAGCAGCAGCCGCTCAAAGAGTTTCGCGATGTGCGACAACAACGTGATCGAGCGATAACTCGGGTAGTCGTCGGTCCTTACCTGGTTTAGGCAGCACGAAAATCTTACCGGTTTTCACGTCCCGGAAAATACCCCGTACAGGATATCCGTTGAACAGGCGCGTCATTTCTACGACCGCCCGCCCTAGAGAGCTGCTTCAAGGCCGCATTCGGAATCCATCATCACCCGGTGCCTTACGTACGTTAACTAACGCAAAGCCCGCCAGACCTCGCCGGGCGACATCAAATGCCACCTCAGCAAGATCCGACGCCGGGTTGACGCAAACTCTGACCACTATTCTCAGACCTGACTGTGGTGCGCGACTACTACAGCGTTTTGTAAATTGGGAGGATTAGGGTAAATTGCTGTTCCAAGTGTTCCCGCAAATCTCGCTCTCGCAGAGGCACTCGAAACAACGGTTACCACTTCTGTCAGTCAACGGGCAGATGGCCGTGGGTGGTCGAGGAGAGTTGACGGTTCAGGGTGAGCGACGTGATATGCCGCCAGCGGCATCATGCGTCGCTCCCACAACTCACCTCGGTGGTCTTTCACTCCTTTCCGAAAACTCTTCCGACACCCGGTTGGAATTCACGCTTGGCCCGCGGGCAGCGGTGCGCGCCAAAAGCGGCGTAATGCTCGCTTGCGCTTATGCATAAGGCGTAGCGCAAGCGGTAATTGTTGGCTGCGTGACCCCGCGGAATGAGGCGTCGATGCGGCCTCCTTGCGCCTCCTTTATTCGGAGACCAGTCTGTCAGCCGCTCAGATCGACATCTTCCGGGGTAGCGATGCTGTCAGGCAGTTTAGTTTTCCATTACGGAGTGGTATTTCCGCCAGTCGATCCTCTCGCGGAGCCTGCGCGGCTCAACACACGTTGCACCCAGATCAAGCGTGACGAGGACAGGTAAATGCTGCGTGGTACCGTCGTAAAGCGTCTCAAGCGTAATGGGGAAATTCCATTGGAAACTTAGGGCAATATCGAGGATATCCGCACCATGACTCCCATCGGTGGGGTAATGGGTGGGCTCTGAAGGAGCCAGCACCTCATATCCCCACCGATCGGCGTCCGCGTACAGCACACGCCCCGCTCGCTGAGTCGTCCTACAACCCCAAGCAGTGTGCTTGGCGTTGAGGTCTCCGACAATCAGAGCAGGGGTGCTGCCGTCGAAAATGGTGTGGATATCGGAAGTGCACAGTTGCGTACTGGGCGGGCGATATGCGGCGTAAGTGCAAATCTCCTTTCCAGCAACGCAAAGGCGGATCCCTATCGAGCGTAGGGAGATGTACTGCGGCAATCCAATTTCATCGTGTACTAGATCTCGTCGCACTAAGACGGCCGTACCGCGGTAAGGCACGCCTAGCGGAGACATCTCGTCGCGCCGATACACGAAGAGAAGTTGGGAACCTTGAAGACTGAACCCGGTCGTAATTTCGTCTCCCCCAGGAGGATGACATGGATGTCATGCTCTTGGGCGAGGGTGCGCAGCTCTGCCGCTCTCGAGCCAACACCTCCCGGGTTCCAGTACATTAGCCTAACCTTGTTAGCCATTGAAAGACGCAAGTAAGGTGGTCATGGCGCTCCAGATCGCCGCAACTGGCTCCTGCCCTGCCGCCATTGCAGTGAGGACGTCTCGAATGAGGCCAGCAACCGCACCGACGAATCGGCCAATTAAAGCGGCAAACGATTCGGCAGTGCCGTCGAAGGCCTGCCCTGATCTGCTGTCGCCATCTACCTCCACCGATCTGTTGGCTTTACGTGCTCGGCGGCGTGGTCGCCTGCCACTGGTCTCAGTGGCAGACGACTCCGCCGCTTCCGAGTCTTGGTAATCGCGGATAAATTTAAAATTTACCGATTTTGTGGCAGTGTTAACAGTGCATTTCCTACCTCCCCCTATAGCCTCGGCGTCGTGCTCGCCTCTGCTGGTAGATGGTGGTGGTGTCGCGTGCTGTTGTTGTTGCTTTCTGGTCCGTACGACGCTTCGCTTTGGTGGCCCATTGGCCGGCGGCTGGAGCGTCGCGTAGTGGTCTTCCTCATCGGTTCTATTTTGCTGTAAAGGCAAAACCAATTTCCCGACTGTTTTTGATTTGCGACGACGGCGATTTCTTTTTCGTTTTTTATTTACATTATTTAATTCATCGCCCGAGGAGGCGTCAACGACGTTAATCCGCTCGTTAGCTAACGAGTTCGTTGCCCCCGGCATTGGAATGCGGCCAGGTGGGCAACGAACAGGTGCGCTCGTTAACGCGTTAAGCGGATTAACGGTCGATGACCCCGCCTCGGGAATGCGGCCAGGTGTGCGACGGGCGGCCGTTGACCTTTGCCGGATGTTTACAACGCGGCGACGCGGCTCGTCAGTGCCGCTGTCGGCTCCTCCGGGGTCGGACGCACGCACTTTTTCGCTCCGACCGCTCGACGTAATGTTGTTCTGGTTCGGAGTGCTGTTGGTGTTATTGTTGCTTCTTGGCCTTGTTATGGTTGTCCACCCATCCTCCGTGGTGACTTTAACCACGCGTCTGGATGGTGGTGGTGGTGGTCCTGGCAGCTTAATGCCGCGACGTCTGGCTTCTCTTTGGTACACCGGGCATCTGCGGTCATTTGCGGTATGCGCTCTTGCGCAATTGGCGCAGATGGCCGGTGTATCTCGCGGCTTGGGGCAGTCCGTGGCCGCGTGGTTTCCGCCGCACTTCACACAGCGGATGGGTCGGTGGCAATGTGTTGAGGCTATGCCAGCGCCTGGCACCGGTGGCGATTGGCGGGTCCCACTCGTCCGCGCCATGCTTCGACTTGTATGCCCGGCATATAGAGTATTTCGTCCAGCTGGTACAAGGCTGCCAAGCTGGACTGGTCCATCTTGTCCAGCTGGACGAAGAAAATACAGTGGGGCCTGTTGCGAATGGGTGGAATAAGCCTGGTAAATTGCACCGGGAACCCCTTCTCCCTCAGTGCCTGGGTAATTTCCACCGGTGGCGTCAGCGATGGCAGCCCTCTTATACCAACTTTAGTTGGTAGCTCCTCAAATGGAGTGTAGGCGTACCAGTGGATCTCCGGTGATGTGTTAGACGCCTCTGTCAGGTAGCGTTGTATGGTTCGGTATTCATTCTCACTTCTGGGAATGAACCGCACACCCCGGCCGTATGGTCTGGCATTGGGCGCCTGACCAATGGCCTCTTTTAGCTTGGCGAAGTGTGCGGTCCACTCCGGCAAGTTTTCTACCACTATGGGCGGGTAGGAGGCTGTGGTTGTCTTTTGCCAGCTGTTGGTGATGATGATCCGTTTGCTTGCTGTTGAGTTGTTGTTGACTTGCTATGTTGTCGATGCCGATGTCTTCCTACACACCTTACCTTTGGTAGCCTTTGTAGGCTATAAGAAGGCGGTGTTGTGGCTCTGGGTAAGGGTGTCGGCGTCTGCGACATCGGTTCCGGCTGCTGCTGTTGCTGTACTGGCTGCTGTTGCATGGTGATGCGCTTTGTCGGCGTCGGCGCTTGCGTCTTCGTCGGTGTTCCGGTTGCGAAGTATGCTGGCGCCGGCATCTCTTGAGGTAGTGTCGCGTACGTTGTGGTGGTCAGGTCAGCCAGGTCGAGATACTCGCCCACGTCTTCGTGGGACACCCTGACCGGTGAGTGGTCGGGCGTCGTAACCACGGACGTGGCCGGTGATCTCGGCGGCTGGCTGTGGACTCGGCCTCCTCTTCGGCCCTCGATGGGCGGTGGCCGGGCGGCTGGTGCAGACGATGTCGAGTCCGAGGAGTCCGACGAGTAGTGTAGTCTTCTTCTTCTTCCTCTTCATCGCCGTATCTCGGTCGTTTCTCTTCCGGCTCCGGGGGCGTGCTGCGCCTCTTCGCTTTCGTCTGCCTGGATTGGGGCACAAGATGGGGCAGTGAAACATCACATGATGTTACTGCTACCATCTGCTAGCTGAAACTCCGTCTGGGCGGTGGGGGCTTCTACTCTGGCGGCGGCTGGATCGTAATGATGGTAGTGGCACGATTGGTGCGTCGCGATCAAATAAGTTTCTTCTAGCAAGCGGTCGGTCTGCAACTGGAAGTTGCCCGGTCCGCTTGCTAGGTTTCGGAGGTTGTGGCTCACCTTTCTCCATTCTGGCGGTGAGCTGGTGCTGCTGCAGATGTTTGGCGCAGGGGAGTTCGATCATGCAAATTCATATGTCTATAACATTGTTAACAGTTGTGAATTAAATTGTGTGTTGTGAAAGGGCTAAACCGTTTTTGTTTAACTGATATTTGGAAATATTTTCATTATTCTCAGGGTCAGACTTTTTGAAACCAAACAACTCTATAATTACTAAAGTAGATTTTTTATTGTTATTAAAAGTAGTTACTAATTTCTTACTCGTCAAACTACTTCTGTATAGTTAAATCAATCATATATGTTTGATTGTTGTTGTTATGTAAGTTTATGAAGTTGTTACCATAAATGTAATATGATGTAAATGTTACTTCATTGTACAGAAACGTACGAAAATAAACTTGTGTGATCAGATTATTATTCGAACAAAAACAACCAACGAACATGGATGGCAGAAAATAATGATAATCGTAACTTCATGCATGTTTAAAAAGAGCTGAAAAATATGAAGCGGTTGAAAAGAGAGATCTACTGAGCCAATAGTTTCTGTTGAAACTTTATTAATAAGAAAAAAATATCTATTCTGCATTTGTCGGAGATACAGTACCGTGTAGAAGCAATGGCTATGATTATATTTTCACTATAATATTAAAAGATAATCATTATCTCATAGTGAATGCTTGTATTGTAGAAAGTGCGTCACTCTACAATCAACTCGATGATTTTGGATGCGAAACAAAGCAAATTAAAGAAGAAACGTATTTCCAAGATGTAGAGATTCTTAAACTATACACAATCCAAAAGAATATTACAAAAGGATGTAGAGAAAATGGAAATCGATATTTTTTTGTACATACTAAAATCTGTTTTGTTATACGCAAAATAAAAGTCACTAGGGGACTGGTGGCCGATGGACCAAATGGTTTGCTAACCCCGACCAGGCGATACCGATCTCCGTAGTACCCGGTTCAAGTTAGAGCCAGTAGCAAGAATCGGTCGTCTTGTCGATCATTGAAAGAGGCCTATGGACTGGATTATGGTGCTGATGATGATGATACAAATAAAGGAAAATTCTGATAAGATATTAAAATTGAAGCGGACGACTTGAGAAGGTTCTTACCAAGAAACGATCATTGAATCTAATATGAAATCTGTTGAAAAGCAAAAAATACTTTTCTTCTGGATGCTGTGCTGGTTATTCAAAGAAATTATTTTGACAGAAATTAATGGAATAGACGAAGATGCCTATGAAGCATAATCAACATTATTACAGCATTCGCAAAGGTTAGAATTCACTAATATATTCTCCGCTCTAGCATTTTCTATTGTTATTCTAGGTCGCCTGTCTTATAATCCTAGTTTATATCTATCTTAGTAAGTCGCCATTTTGAGATGGCTCTTAATCCATCTGATATCACCTTATTTACAATTCTAATGCAGGACGACTGCCATCCGACCTCCACAACCCGAAAGATAAACCGAATTAGAGAATTGGCCTTGACAACTTTAACACACTTTTTACATGCTCTTCCGGCGCATGGATAATCTTACTTTATAGACAATTGGGTGATATGTGTATAGCCCTAACCAACCAGAAAACAAGGCTAACACAAACATGTTGCCCCGTAAGAAGAAATCTGTGTCTTGGTCTTTTAAGTCATTAAAGCATACCTCTTATTTCAGGTTACGTTCAAACTATGGTCACAAAGATTGCGTATGAAAAATGAGACCACGTTCAGAGGAAGAAAAATTGCATCACAATGGCTATAGAGAAAAACAAATTGCAAAAATCCAATCAATTCAGAGATTATCGAGTTCGTAAAGATTTTTTTTTACAATAATATCTTTTATTTTGCAAATTTACGTGGCAGCTATGATGTAATTTGGTTTAAAGAAAATGTTATGGTTCGCTAGTTTACCGAGTCTTCAATAATGGTCAGTTTCACATTTTGTTTGCGTAAGGCATTGTTTACTTATAAAGCTGTGTAAGTAAAAACAACAAATTTTCCTATAAATGTACAAATTTTATCTCTAGATGTAAAAAAAGATAAAAAATAATGTGATAACGTTGTATATGTAAAGTATGTACAAAATGCAATTAATATGTTTTGTACCTTAAAACGTGATCCATTTTTATTGTACATTGTACATATTTACACCAATGACATTCCCACCCTGGTCGGTTGCCTCCAGGATGGTGAAAAAGGTGTTCGACTTGCCTTGTTTGCGGACGATAGCGCATACTTTACGTCGTCCCGTCGGTTCGATATCGCAGTACGTCGGATGCAGATGTTGCTCGACTTGTTCAAATGTGCGACTTCGTTGTTCGAGAAAAGCCGGGGTCGATGGCGAGGCTCCCAGGAGTGTCCGTGTAAAAGCGGATGGCCCCGGGCGCCCTCTTGCGACAACGATGCTGTGTGCTGCGTTGTTATTTGTATGACGAAGTAAACAGTAGCCACCTGAGCCGCTAAAAAGGACAGTTCCCGGGGGGAACAGTGTGCCCCCTGCGTTGATACTCGGGTCATGGGGATAACCCCCGATACCCGTACCTGCGCCTTTCCTGTCACCAGGGCAGCGTAGATGACTCTCGCATGCACGCATAATAAACGCCAAAAGGATCTCCGATTGGCCAGTCAAGCTCCCGCCTGATTGGTCGAAAAGAAGTCTACGGAAAACCCTCGAAAAAGCTGAAGATTGCGGAACCACAAGCTGATGCCACCACCATCAAGAGCGTTAGTGCAACCAGCAGTCGAACTGCATCTCCCCTTTTCGTTAAGAAAAGGGGCAGGCAGTTCAACAAAAAACTCAGTGGAGCACTGACTTAAGCTGAGAATCGCTCGCATCACTCCTTGTTTGCGGGCGCCTTGCTGGGCCTCCCTACAGGGTCTCAACCGGCACGGGCTGCACGCACAAGAGGAGTAGGTGCGAGTGTATTCAAACGGAAAGTGTAGCCACAACGAAGGACGCAGTTTGCCGCCGAAATGTCGGACAAAAGCGAACCACCACCACCACCGAAGTCCAGTCAACGTACGGGCCCACGCCCAGCTGGTGAACGTGCCGTCGGCCAAAAAAATCAATTCACCGGTGAGATCACCGTATTAAAGACCACCGCGGCCACGCAAACTGCCACCGCCGCCAACGAGACAGCCGAAGCGCAGCCCGCGCCTAGGGCGCAGACGGATGAAGATGCATCTGCTTTTTAAAGGGTTTTTTAAAAACCCCCCCTTGGTTTTGGGCCCCGGGCCCAAAAAACCCCCGGGCCTTTTTCCCGGGGGGGCCCCGCCCCCGGGCCCCCAAAAATTGGGGCCCCCCTTTTGGGCGGGTTAAAAAACCGGGGGGGGGGGGGGGAAAAATTTAAGGCCCTTTTCCAAAATTTTTCCCCTTTTTGGGGGGGGGAAAAAAACCCCCAAAGGCCCAAAACCCGGAACCAGGGAATTGGGGGGTTTTTAATGGGGAAACCCCGGGGGCCCCGGGGGGGGGGGCCCCCCCGGTAAAAAAAAGGAACTCGGGAATTCCCAAAAGGGCCCCAAAAATGGGAAACCCCAAAAACCCCGGGGGAAAAGGGTTTCCCCCAAAAAATTTTTTGGGAACCCGATTCCCCACCCGGGTTAAAAAGGGCCAAATTAACAAAAACCGGGAAAGCATCCCCCCGGGGAAAAAAATTTTTTGGGCCCCCGGGGGGGCCCCCCTTTGGTTGGGAAAATTTAAAAAAAAAAGGGGGAAATTCCCCCCCCAAAAATTCCGGGAAAGGGGGGGGAAAACCCCCGGGGCCCCTTTCCCCATCCCTTTTCCCGGAAAGAAAAACCCCAACCCCCCCAACCCACCCCCAACCCCCCCCGGGAAAAAGGGGGAGGGGCCGGGGCAAAGGGGGAAACCCAAGGGCCCCACCGGCCCATTGGACCCCCCCAAAAAAAATTTTAAAAAAAAACCCCCAAAAAACCCCCCCCCAAAACCTCCCCCCTGGAAATTTTCCGGGCCCCAGGCCAAACCCTTTCCCCCGGGGTTAAACCCGGCCCGGCCGGGAACCCTTTTTTTCCCCAAATTTAAAAACCCAACCCCGGGTTCCCCCCGGGGAAAACCCCCCTTTCCCCCCACCCCCTTGCCCCCCCAAAAGGGCCCGGTTTGGGAAACCAAAAAACTAAACGGAAAACCCCCGGCCAAAAAGGGGCCCCCCAAAACCCCCGGGGTTTAAAATTGCCAGGGGAAAAAGGCCCCCCAAAAAAACCCCCCCCGGGGAAAAGGGAAAGGCCCAGAGAAATTTTGGGAAACCCCGGGGGAAACGGCCAACCAAAAAAAAAAGGGGCCCCCCCCCTTCCCCAAGAATCACACCCGGGTTAAATAAAAAGGGGGGAAAACTGGAAGGGGAAAAATTTGGGAAGGTCCCAAAAGGGAAACCCCCCAAAAAGGGAAACCCCCGAAACCTTCCGGGTTTTCAAAAGAATTTAAGGGAAACCCCCAAAAAGGGGGGGGGGGAAGGAAAGGCGGAAACCCAAAAAACCCGGAAAAGGGCCCCTTCGGAGCAAGGGCCCGCCGCGCCCCCGGGGGGGTTTTTGGGGGCCCCTTCCCAAACCGGGAGGCCCAAACCGGGGGCCCCCGGGAAAAACCCCGGAAACCCCAAAATTTAAACGGGCCTTTGGGGGGGGAAAACCCCCCGGGGGCCCAAACCCCAAAAGGGCCCAAAAAAGGGGGCCCCCCCCGGGAAAAAAATTCCCCGCCCGGGGGGAAAAAAAGTTTTCCCGCGGGCCCCCCCTTTTAAGGAAAGGGGGAAATTGTTTTTTAAACCCCGGGGGCCCCCCAAAAAAGGGCCCCCAAAAAGGGAAAAATTTTTCAAATTTTTGGGGAATCCCCTTTGGGAAAAAAATTTCCTTCCTTTTGGAAGCCAAATTTCCCGGCCCCAGGAAACCGGTTTTTCGGGGGTTTTTTCGGCCCAAAAAACCCCTTTAAGGGGGGAAAAAAAAACCCTTTTCGGGGGGAAAAATTTGGGGGAAAACCCCTTTTTTTTTTAAAAAAGGGGGGAACCCCGCCCAAAACCCTTTGGCCGACTTGGGTTCCCCCCCCCCCCCCCTTTTCCCGGGGCCCCCCGGGGCCCCCCCGGAACCCCTTCCCCCCAACCCGGGAAATCGGCCCCCCGGGCCGGAAACCCCCCAAAACCTTCCCTGACCCTTTTTAAAAAGGGCCTGGCCCCCTTTTTTTAACCCTTTGGCCTCACCTTAAACCCCCCGGAACCGGGGGCCCCCGGGGGCCCCAAAAACCCCCCCCCGGAAGGTTTCCCGGGGTTTTTGCCCCCTTCCCCCCCCGGAAAGGGGCCCCCCCGGGGCCCCCCCCGGGGGGGCCCAAGGGTTTTAAAAACCCCCTTAAAACCCCCAGACAAACCCCAACCGGCCGGGCCGGGGGGCCCCCCCCTCCCCCCCCTTGGGGAAAAATTTGGTTTTTAGTTGCCCCTTTTTTCCCGGGGGGGGAAACCTTTAAAAAATTTAAATTTTAAAAATTTTTCCAAACCCCGGGGGGGCCCCCGGGGCCCCCCCCCAAAAAAATTTCCTTTCCCCTTCCCCAAAAAATTGGCCCTTTGGTTTTTCCAAACCTTTTTCCTTCCCGGGGGAACCCGGGGCCCCTTTCCGGGGGGAAAAAGGGGGGGGGTTGCTTTTGGGGGGCCCCCTTTGGCCTTTTTCCCTTTTTTTCCTTTTCCCCTTTCCCCGGGTTTCCCCAATTTTTCCCCCAAAAAAAAATTTTTGGGGGGGGGAAAATTTTTTTAAAAGGGGAAAACCCAACCCCCCCGGGGGGGAAAATTCCCCCGGGGGTTTTGGGGGGCTTTTGGGGGGGTTTTTTTCCCCGGCCGGGGAATCTTTTTTTTTCCCGGGGTTTTTCCCCTTTTTGGGGGAACCCTGGGCCCCGGGGAAAAAACCCCCCAAAAAACTTTTTGGGCCTTTACCCAAGAAAGGCCGGTGGAAACGGGGGCCCCTTTTTGGGAGGGGAAAAAGGGAACGGCCCAAACCAAATTAAATTTAAAACCCCGGGTGTTTTAAAAATTTTTGGGGGAAACCCCCGGCCCGGGTCCCGGGGGAAAGGGGGGGGGGGGAAAAATTTAAAGGGGGGGCCCCCGGGGATAAAAATTTAAAATTAAGGAAAGGGGGGGCCCCGGTTGGTTATGGCCAAAGCGGCCTTAACCCTTGGGTTTCCCCGGTTTCCCCAAAAAAAAATTTTTTTTTTGGGGCCGGAAAAATTTGGGCCCGGGTTTTTTCAAATTTGGGGGGCCCTTTTTTAAAAGGGGAAAAAAAAGGGCCTTGGGGGAAAAGGGGGGGGCCCTTTCTTTGGGCCGGGCCCCCCCAGGGTTGCCCTTTTTTGGGGGTTTGGGGGGCCCCAAACCCTTCCAAAAATAAAATTTGGTTTCCCCCCGGGTTGGGCCCCCCGGGGGTTTAAAAACCCCCCCCCCCCCCCCACCAATTTTTCCCCAAACCCCCAAGGCCCCCGGGGGGGAAAAACCCCCAAAAAACCCCCCCGGCCCTTTAAAACCCCCGGAAAAACCCTTCCCCCCCGCCCAAACAGGGGCAAAATTTCCTTACCAACCTTTAACCCCCAAAGGCCCCCCAAAACCCCGGCGCCCCCTTTCCGAATTATTTTCCCCCTTTCCCGGAAAGGGCCCCAAAAAAAATTTTAAAAAAAAACCCCCCACCAAAACCCCCCAACCCGGGCCCCCCGGCCCTTTTCCCCCCTTAAACCCAAAAAAGGGAAAGGCCCCAAAAACTAAACCGTAAAAAAAACCAACAAAAATTGGGCCCAAAAGGCCCAAAACCCAAAAAAAAAGGGGGCACCCCCCGGGGGGAAAAAGGGGAAAAAACCCCCTTTTAAAAAAAGGGGCCAAAACAAGGCCCCGGCCGAAAGGCAAGGGGGAAAAAAGGGGGAAACCCCCAAAATTGGTAAAATTTTCCTTGGGAAAGGCCCCAAAAAAGGGGGGTTGGGCCCCTTTCCGGACCTTGGGAAAGGTTAACAGGGGAACAGGGAAAGGAATTTCCTTTGGCCCCGGGGGGAAAAAAACCGGTAAACCCCAAAAAAACCCCCCCCCCCCCCCGGGGGGGGGAATTTTACCCCGGGCCGAACTTCCAGGTTGGGGGGGTTTTGGAAAAAAAAAACCCCCCCTTTTTCCCAGGGGGAAAAAACCCCAACCCCCGGGGGCCGGCTGGGGGGGGCCCCAAAGGGGAAGGATTTCCCCAAAGAGGGCCCGCCAACCCAACCCCCGACCCACCAAACCCCCCCGGGGGGGTTTTGGGAAAAGGGGCGGGTTTTTTCCCCCCAAAACCCCCCCCCCAATGGAGGGAAACCCGGACGGGAACCCCTTTTGGGGAAAGGGTAAAAACCCCCCGGTCCCAAAATTAAAAGGGTGGTTGGTTTAAAAGGGGGGGGACCCCCTTTTGGGAAAAAAAAAAAGGGGGGCACAAAAAAAGGACGAAGGGGCCCCCCAAGGCCCCCCAACCCCCAAAAAGGGAAACCCAAAGGAAATCCCCCCAAAAAAAAAAACCCCGGTTTTCCCCAACCCCCCCCACCAAACCCCGGAAAGGGGAAAAACCTTTTTTAAAAAACCCGGGGAAATTTCCAAACCCAACCCCCCAAACCCCGGGGGGGAAAAACCGGGGCCCCCAAAAAAAAATTTGGTTAACCCCTTTCCCGGGCCCTTTGGGGGGGGACCCCAAAAGGGTGGGAAACCAGAATTTTTGGGGGGCCCCCAAAAAAAAAAGGGGTTTTAAACCCAAAACCCCTTTGGGCCGGGTTGGGGAAACCCGGGGGGGGGGGCCCAACCCCCCGACAAGGAAGGGGAAAAAGGGGGGAAGGAAAATTTCCCGGGGGGTTCCCTTCCTTAAACCAAAAAAAAAAAATGAAAGGGGGAACCCAAAACCCCAAAAAAAAAGGGACCCCAAAAACCCCCGGGAACCCAAAATTTCCCCAAAAGCCAAAACCCCCCCCCGGCCCGCCGGAAAAACCCAAAAAACCCGGCGAAAGGGGAAAAAACAAAGGGAAAAAAAGGGAAAAAACCCCCCGGGAAAAAGGGAAACCCAAAAAAAAAAGGGAACCCCCCAAACGGCCCCAAAAACCCAAAAAACCCAAGAGGGCCCCCCCGGGGGGGAAAACCCAAAAACTTTTAAAAATAAAAAAGGTAAAACCCTTGGCCCAAAAAAAACCCTTTTGGGAAAAGGGGAAGGGCCCGGGGGTTTAAAAAATTTTTGGGGGGGGGCCCCCAAGGTTTTAATTAAAGGACCCTTTTGGGTTTTTTCCTTTAAAAAAACCCAAAAAAAACCCAACAAAAAAAATTTTAAAAAAAAGGAAAAATTTAAAATTTAAAAATTTGAAAAAAAAAAAAAAAAAAAAAAAAAAAAATTGAAAAAAAGGAAAAGGAAGAAAAAAAAAAAAAAAAAAAATTAAAAAAGGGAAAAAAAATTTAAAAAACCTAAAAAAAAATTAAAAAAAAAAAAAAAAAAAAAGGGCCTTAAAAAAAAAATTTTTTTTAAAAAAAATTTTAAAAGGGTTTTTTTAAAAAATTTTGGGTTTTTTTTTTTTCCCCTTTTTTTTAATTTCCCCAAAAAAAAAATTTTTTTTTTATGGGTTTGTTTTTTAATTAAAATTTTAAATTTTAATTTTAAAAAATTTTTTTTGGGGGTTTTTTTAAAAAATTTTTTTTTAATTTTAAAAATTTTTTTTCCAAACCCCTTTTTTAAAAAACCAAAAAAATTTTGGGGTTTTTCCTTTTTTAAAAATTTTTTAAAAAATTTTAAATAAAAATTTTAAAAATTTTTAATTTTAAATTTTTT
>JAGSMT010000550.1:0-80000 GCA_029286875.1 Lamproptera curius | reverse complement strand
TAAAATTTAAAAAAAAAAAGGTAAAAAAAAGGAAAAATTTTTTTTTTAAAAATTTTTTAAAAATTTTTTTTTTTTTTTTTAGTTTTAATTTTTTTTTTTTTTAATTTTTTTTTATATTTTTATTTTAAAAATTTTTTTTTTTTTATTAAAAAAATTTTAAAATTTTAAAAAATTTTTTTATTTTTTAATTAAAAATATAAGGTTTTTTTATTAAATTTTTTAAAAAGGGGTTTTGAATAAAAAAAAAATTTTTTTAATCCGAAAAAACCACCTTTTAGGAAGGTTTTCCCAACAATTTGGAATTCCATTTTAAAAAAATGGGAAAATTTTAAAATTTTAAAAAATTTTTTAATTTTTTTTAATCAATTTTAAATTTTTTTTTTTTTTTTTTCTAAATTTAAATTTTAATTAAAAAACTATTTTTAAAAAAAAAAATTTTCCCAAGGGTTTTTTGGTTTTTTTAAAAATTTTAAACTTTAAATTTTATTTAAAACCAAAATTTAAAAATTTAAAACCAAAAAAAATTAAAAACTTAAAAAAAAAAAAAATTTTTTTTAATGGCCAATTAATTTTTAAAAACAATTTAATTTTTTTAATTTTGGGAAAAATAAAAAAAAAAGGGGTTTGGGTACTATATATACATGGTCGTAAGGGTTTTTTTTTTTTATTTTTTTTTCCAAAAAAAAATTTTTTTTTGGGGTTTTTAAACCCTTCTCGCAATTTTAAGTTTTTTTAATTTCCCTTTTAAAAAATATATTTATCATATTACATTTTCTCTTTTTATAATTGTCTTAATTATTTTTGATTGATATTACGTTTGAATATTAGGAAAAAATTGGCTTTTACTTTTTCCGGGCTCCCGATATAATTAAGGGTTAATTATCCATATTTTATTTATTATAAATTTTATTTTTATTTAATATAATTCACTAAAATATTATTAAATTATTATTTAAATACTTTTATTTAATTTTCAAAATTTAAACCAACTTTGTTGATTATCCTTTTAAAACCTTATTATTTTATTGTAATTTTATTTGCATGCAAAAAAACATTTTTAATGAAAAAATTATAACTTAAACCCGTACATAAAGGTTACATTCCATTTTTTAACTAATTTAAAGGTTTCATCCCTTTCGCCATAAATAGTATTTTTGAAAAACATTAATAAAAAAGGGAAATCTTAGGGTGTGATCTTTATCTTTTCATTGTTATTGACCTAATTATTCCCATTTTGATTGGTTGGAACTATAAACTAATTTTCCAGTGACCTAAAATAAGGATCTTTTAACATTCCGCAAAAATTATTTTTGCCTTATTTTAAATTAATAATTTTAAAGAAACGTTTATTATTTCCAATTGATTGGGCTTTTGAGGACCTTGGTTAACGATTTTAAATTTCCGGTGACGTTTAACAACGAGCAAATAAACCGACGAATAAACCTTTAAGGGTTTTGAGAATATTCCAACCTAATTCAATTTTAAATCGTAAACAATGCTTTTATTATAATCATTGTTTGTATTAAAAGTTTAATAAGACTCTAACAATAATTGACTGGTTACTCTTCACATTGGGAGGTAATTTAGGTATCTTTTTCTTGTTTTTAAAAAGACCATGACGGATTTGGTTTATTGTGGACATTTTTAATACTTTTATATTTTTATTCATTGTTAAGGTTAAGGAAATCATCATAATCGATAATTAATTCCCAGGTGCACATTAATTTTAGCTGTTTTTGACTTGTTACCTTCGTTTTTGCCAAAATCTCATAAAAATAAATAGTTTAATTTTATTGGGTTGAATTTTTTAGAATTATTTTAACTTTACAACAGACTTTCAAAAGCCTTCCCCGCGTCCATGTTCCGGGGACCGGCTAATGATTAAAAAGGTAAAACTTTTATTTATCTTTCAGTGATATTAAAAATCCCTAATTTTTTTTTTGCCAATTAAGACCAAATTTTTACTTATCCGGCCCCACCCAAAGACAGGATCCACCGTTAAATAAGGTGGTGGTCGTCCTGTGGCCACCTTCCTCAATCATAATTTAATATTTTCCAATAAATTATACTATTTAGTGCCCTTCCCAAAAGTGCCCGATGGCCCCGGTCGCCTTCTCGATTATTTTTTTTTGTTTAAGCACGTTATAAAAAAACCGGCACGTTAAGGGAGGCAGTTTGGCAGATTTGCCCTTTTGGGTTCAGATCCCGCGTTGTTGGTGTGAAGGTCCGCGGCCTATTTATGTCGTAAATTTACCCGTCAAGACTAGCCTTTACCCTTGTTTCTGCACCTTATTTTGTACTGACATCAAGGGCCTCCTCGGAGAGGGAACCTTGGCCTTCGCCACCAGTTTGCGTTTGCAAAAACCGAAAGGGCGCCCGGTTGGGCCGAAACCTCGGCTCGTTCAGCTGCAGATTGACCCTAAGTGGAAAATCGGGACCGGCCGATATCCTGTTACGGGGTTCCCGCCTAACCGTCGCCGGAGCGGGGCTGTGTCCTGAATTGTTTGTGCCGGGGGAAGGGAGAGACGACGACCTTGCCGGAGGTGATTCGTCCTGGTTTAATGAAACATGGCGTAGTCTTCGCATTAGTGTAATTTCTTGGTTTCAAAAGGGCTTATAGTCCCGGTTGAACTAAAAGGGTCAAGGTTTCAGAAAGCCGTTCAAAATTTTTTAAACTTTTTGTAGAATTGAGCTTATTGAGGTAAAATTAAGTCAAAGGGGGTCGGATATTTTAATTTTAAAAATTTTAATCATTTTTTGGCCTTTAGCTTTTAAAAACCGATTCTGGATCACCCAAGGCGTTTGATTTTGCTTGGCCTCCGCCTTGGTGAAGACCAGGACAGGCGGGGAAAAGGACGTGGGTTTTGAGATTGTCCTTTTTGGAAGTGACAACTTAGTTTTCAAGTAGGTCAGACCCGAGAGAGAGAACGAAGGTCTTTTTTCCCGTCTGATGGGAACCCGGGTCTGGTTCACCTAGCAAAATTGCTTTCCTTTACGCCCTCAAGAGATCCGAATATGTTCGGCAACTTCCATTGTTGGTTGTCCTCCAATGGAACTCGCTATGAGAACCTCACAATTTCCTGAACATGTTCCCGGAAAGCCGGCCGGAAGTTCTATCCCGACAGAGTTGGTTTATGGGATGAAATCAGGGTTTTAAGTGGTGGGATTCCAGTTGGTCTTTAATTTCTGCCACCCTATTCTGACGGTTGACGATTGGGGGGGAAGCCCATACCAAAAGAACTTGGGCGGGTGGATCAGGCGAAAGGTCGCGGATCCACCTTGATTCTGGCTGGGGAGTGCAACTTTTGAAACTGAACACAACACATCAGGCCGGAAACCGATTGTCGGATGGAAGGGTTGACCTTGGAAGGAACCAAGACACCAAAATTGGGAAGCTTGTTCATGAGGGAGGCTTCCTCCCTGGTGATGGGAACGCAGGGTTTCCAATGGGTGCTTGTTGGAAGTCGCCAGCCAGATGACGGTTCCGTCCCATTGCGAGAAGGAAAGAATCCTTCCAACCCATTTTGGTGGGGGGATTCTGCCAGGCGTAGACCGACGCGGATTAGGCGGGACCGGTCATGGGCCCGCCAGCGAGGCAAGGCGACGGTGGGTCTAAACCGGTACCCAATGGCCGGTTTCAAAATGGCGGTGCCCGGCCACGGGCGCTGGCTCTGTCACCCTAATAAACGTGGTGCGTTGGGCAACCGGGTAATTGGTATGACCAGGGGATTGGCACAGCACGCGCCTTGGCGGTTCACAAACCGCTAAAAGGGTCTTGTCCTTGGGCGCGGGCGGTCCACCGGCCGTGGTCGCCCGGGCCTTTTGCATGGCGAGCATGGCGTTTCGTGCCGAAATGCCCAAGAGCTGACAATTGGGGCAAGCCCGGAGGCCATTGGACCGGAGGTCTTCCAATGAAACTTGCCTATTCCCGCAAATGGGAATTACATATTTTTCCCCCTTGCGTGCGGGCCAGGTGGAAGAACCATTTAAGGGCTTTTTCTTTTGGGTTGTGCATCCTGCACGGCTAGAGGTATCCTTCCTTTTTGAGGAAGTCTGGATCTCCGAAGTGGGGACCCTTTAAAATAAAAAAAATGATTTTCTTTTGAACCCACATATAATAAAATAGAATAAGCAAATTAGTTCTTCCAAAAACCCAAAACCAAAACCGAAATCTTTCATGGGAAAATGTTCTTCCCACAATAAAATACCAGAAAACGTTCAAGCTTTTTCTTTAAATTTAAAAAGGAAAAGGAAACGTTTTGGTGTGTTAAAGGAAAATTTTAATGACTTTGATAGATAAACACCCTGGTAATTGAACTTTCCTCCAGGGCTATTTAAGGGTAAAATGTAAGGGTTTTATGTAAAGTTTTTAAAATTTATTGAAAGAAAAAAAAAAGAAAAAAGTCCCGGCTTAATTTTGGGTTTCTTCCTAAAGGGCTGGCTTCCATATCCGAACCGGTGGTGGAATTATTTGACAATTCAAAAAGGATGCTTCCAATATTAATAAAGATTTTGGCTTGACTTTGACCCTTTCGGGACGGCCTTAAGCGGAGGACGTGCCTCCGGGAGCGCGTGGGTTAATAGTAGTAACCAACTTTTAGAAGAAAACCATTTTCCCAAGGGGACCTAGGTTCCTCCACCTTGGTTTGGATGCCCTGAGCGGTTTTCGAACCGTGTTATTGGAAGGCGAGGATTAGCCCAAACCGGCGACACCCAGCGGCGGGGGGCGCGGGGGTTTACCCCGGTCGCGGGGGGTGTCGGATTTTGGGTGAGCCAGACCCGGGAGGTCTTCAAAGGCGGATCCAGGGGGGAGGGACAGGGTGAAGCCCTGTTTTTGCCTTCTTGGGACCGACGGTCTTGAAACCTCATTATTGACGCGGTTCTTGCCGCTGTTGACGTCCATTTCCACCCCGGCGACACCGAGATTCAACCCGATTCGGAGGGAATCGACTCGACGCGGTTTGGGGGAGGGGAGCGGCTCGGCACGCGCTGGGGACGTCGATCGTCCTTTTGGAGGACGACCAGCGCCCTCGTTCCCGGTCTCTTCAATCTTTGATTTGGGCGAAGCCGGGGCCTCACCGGGAGGCTGGCGTCATCCCCTCAAACCGAACTTAAATCCCAACCTCTGCGGTAACCACCCGGGTGGGATTCCTGGGGTGGTAAACTAACCCTCCCTACCTGGGTGTGGCGGGAGGTCGGGCCCGCCATTGTAGCCCTGGTGCCCAAGGCCCAATCCAAATTAATCCCGGGTGTACTTGACCAAGGGGCCTACCCGTGGGCCTAAATGGCCACCAATGGAAGGCGTTGGCTAGGGCCCCGAACCCACAACAACGCTTTCATCCCGGGAGGAACACGGTGATAAAACGTATTGTTCCCGTGAGATGGATTTTCGTCGCGATGTTCTTTTCGGCGTCTTCCAGTTGGGTTTGAGCGAGGCTGGTCCACCCAAACCGAACCGGCCTTTCAACGCCGGATCGAATTCCACCACCTTTCCTTTATCACCGGAGAAAAATAGGCCGGCGGACGTTTTTTCATTCGGCGGCGGGTTGCCGGAACTAACCAAGGGGCCCCAAAGGGGCCGGGGGGGCCCCAGGGGGCTGAGGCGGGGACGCAAAGGGGCGGGTTTGGGGAGCGACGAACATTTGATGTCGCTGTGGTTTGGCCTTCACGGGACGGCGAGGGCGGGGCGCTGCCGGGAGGCGGAGTTTCGCGATGCAAAGCCCGATAGGCTTTGTCTTCTACCCAGGGGAGGGTGGGGGCAAGGGAGGGAGGGGGCGCGGGGATCGATGCCCGGGGAGGGGGGGGGTGGCGGAGGCGGCAATTTCTCCAACCCTGCGCGCAGGTATCCTTGCTCGCATCTTTGGCGAGCCGATGGCTTTTTGTAAACGACGATTTCGTTTTGTCGAACCGGGTCCAAACATTAAAGACGGATGCGAAGATGTTATCTGGTTCGTCCAGGTGGCCCGGTGGGGCCCCGGGTCGTCTGGACCTCCCTCCCGTCTGGGTTTGAAACGAGGGGCCTAACAGGAAATACCTACGTTTCCCTTGAGACAGTTGAAAAAAAATGAAAAAACCTTCCACGAATGAGCAATACGCAAAAATTGCGATATTACACAAAACGTTTCCGGAGAAGATGCGAAATTGCCGTTAAAACGATTAACCGACCGGCCGAAACAAAAAGGACGCGGGCGGTTTATCCACCCGGCCCGCAATAAGTAACCGGAAATTGGACGGAAACCGACAAACAAAGGTTGCGCAAACTTCGTCTTAACGGTTTTTCGTTCGAAAGTCCGCAAAATTCGCGCACACGACAATAGGGCGCGACGATGTCTAACGGTCCGAGTACACGTAAACGCAAGAACGCACTCCATATCGAACACGAGTATCGAAAATAGATCCGCAATTTAGCACGGGGCAAGGGAAAGCGGGCACGGGGACGGCCCCGCTGTTGACGGCTCACTGACCTTTTTTTTTTTTCCCTTTTTATTTAAATTTTTGATTGGCTTTTGTTGGTGGGTTAACCAACAACCGGCGGGTCGAGGGGCCGGGCCTTTTGGGCGCACTTTTCCCCTTGTTTTGTTGGTTGGCCCGAGGGTCCCAGGGGAGACCCCGGCTCGGCTGCCATTTTTAAACCGTCAGCGATCAATCCGAGGGTGCCCAGGGGCCGGAACCCGGCCCGGTTGCCCTTTTTGATCCTTTTTCTTTTGGCAACATGTATCAGGGACGCCCGGTAGCCGAATTTCGGCTCGACCAGTGCTTTGGGACGGTTAATTTTTTAAAAACTAAGAAACCGTTCTATTCGTGGGGAAAATCCGGCCTGGTACGTGCCGATTCCGGTGGCTGGGGTTCGTTTCCCTCGACCGGGAGGACAAAAAGTGTTGCGGGGCGATTTAACGCGCCTTGCACGATCTTATCTCTCATCCGGGTCCGTTAAGGGCGGTGGCGCGGTCCCTTTGGATTCAACGTCTTCCCGGGTTTGGATTGAACTAATTTGCGGTGGACGTAATCGGCGGGCGTTCGTACCAGCTCGTTCCAGGAAGGTTGAAGGAGTCAAATATGAATGGACGCTTGTTTCGGTATTGACGGATGGCAAATTCGGGTCCACGTGCAGGTCAGGGGCACGCCCCTGGCCACCCGTGGCCCTGCGATGAACCTGTTTTGCGGGGCTTGGGTTTAATTGGTTGATGGGGATGGCAGGAACACCGGGCCTTGGCGTAAAGTCATGATGGGACGGATAACTATTTTGTGGGGCAACACCGTTGCGCAGAGAATTGCTCTTGGGAATTAGGGAACGGGCGGACCTAGGACTAGGCCGCTCTGTTTTGAACCCTTGGATGTGCGGAAGGGGGCTGAGGTTTTTCGGTGACCCCGGGTTTTGATTTTTTCCACCCATGGAATTGGGTAGTCCAGAAGTCGGATCTGGGAAGGGATTCAGGTTCTGTGGGTAAACAAGACCGCCCGCTTTGGATGGTTTTATTGATTTCTCCATCGTCAAACCAGTCACCGAAGCATCTGGCTGCGATTTGGAAAGAGTCGTTGGAATTATAGAGAGGACATGTGCTGGATGAAAAAAAAGTATCGTCTGGGAACAAGGCTTGTTTTGGTGGGATTGCGGGGATATCATTGGGTGTAAAAAGTTGAAAAGTACGGGACCCCTTGAGGGCAAATAATAGCGGGTGAGGGTTGGGATTTGTTTCGACGCGGTATCTGAACGTTCGCGGAAAGTTCGTAAGAGTACGGAGGTGGAAAAACCCAATATAACCGTTAAAGCCCGTCGGCCATCTTTCGAACGCCTTGCCATGTCGGGGGGCTCCTGATGTTGGCCCGGCACTGGATTTTGATGGGCACCGATCCGGGGGAGTCACCTGGTGTTGAGGGAGTGTTTGGCCTGAAAAGCCGAATGGACTGGATTGAAGCCATTAACCCATAAAAAGTCTTGGAGGCGGGGCCAAACTGTTCCTTTCATGATTTTCCCGGCCCTTAAGCAGGCTAAGGGAGAAGGAGGTTTTTTTGGTTTTCCTGGTTTGGGGATCCCTTATAACCAGCGTCCTACCAAGTGTTTGGAAAAACACTTGGAAGGCTGATTATAGATTAGGACTAGGAGGTTAATGATAAGCGGAAGAATCTTTATGACGGGTTTGATATCCACTGTTTGGGCTTTCCTGGCCCAAGTTTTTGATTATCGATTCGACTTCCCTTTCGTTCCGGGTGAGTTTCGTCGGGGGGGTAAGCAAACCCGGCCAACCCCCCTCACCTTGGGAGTTGGGCGGCGCCTCACCGGGTGAGCTGGGCGGGCATTAAGCCTCCAGGCCTCGGCCCAGACATTCGGCTTTTTCCTCATCGAGAAACGCTGTTTTGTCGGGTTGGATAAAGTGGCACAGTTGGATGGCAACCGCCCGAGGTTTTTGGGATGCGCCAGAAGGCTCGTGGGGAGGGATGAAGTTTGTTTTAGATCGTTATCCCATCATCGTTCCGGAACCCACGCCCGGACCGGTATTCCAGTGCGCGTGGCTGCCTTTCGTTCCCGCCTGGGGATACCAATCGGGCGGTCGCGGCCTCTTGCGTCCGAGGTCCCCTTGATGCGTTTTGGCAACGCCCAGCGGGGTTTTTCCTCCAACGGGTTTACCCCTTGAGGGCCTCGACGACACTTTGAACATGACTTGGGTGGAACGCAGGCGGGCAGTTAGTCGAAGGGAGTTAAAGGTTTTTGGGGATGACATCTAGGTGAGGGGAGTTGGGTAGGTCTAGCTGTGACCCTTTAAACTTATGGATGGTTTAGTTTAAGAACCAATGTTTGGTGGTTTGGAGGTCCGCAAGAGCACCGGACGGTGGTTGAGGTGGTCTTGGATGTACCCTGGGCCCCAAAACAAGGGTTGACATTTTAATATTCCCAATATCAAAGTACATCCGGTCCGGTTGTTCCACCCTGGGGGTGTGTTTTGAATCAACGGCAAAACACACTGAAATTAAGTTGTGGATAATTCGTTTTGGCCAGACCACGCGGATTAGTTATAAGGAGTTCCACCGGGTGCCCCTTTTAAATCGCCCAAGGATGACGGCAATTCCTAAGGAAAGGAAGCGTCTCGAAGTCGGTTGTTCTATGCATTGGGGTGACTTGCGCGGTAAAATAAACCGGCTTATTGTGGCGTACGGACCTGTCATGGGTTAACCAGGTCGGGGGTTTAAATGCTTTAGGGTTTCGACGGCTGTCCGGGTTGGGCCCACAGTAGTTATTTTTATAATAAATGAAGTACCGCCGTGGAAGGCCGCCGATTCTATTTCATTCCTTAGATGTTATAATTAGCAACCTTTGGATCCAGGTCTGCTTGGTTTTGGAAATGTTCCCGCCGCGGCCTCAACGTCGTTTTCGAAGAATTGGATTATTTCGGTCATTTTGATTCGCGGACCGTTTGTTAAAGAATACTAAATTTATTTCGCTTATTTACCCCCGGGCCGTTGTTTACAAAAAGGGGGTGTATTATCCATTTAGTTCCCAAGAATTAAACTCAATTAAATTTCTGTCTTTGGGAAGTACCTTTAAACGGGGCCCGAAGTTGCCAACTTGCTTAACAATTCCGGCGGGAACCCATCGACTTCCGGTTCACCGGTTTTACCAACACGTTCATGTTGGTCCCAGGCCGCCATTGGTATGGCTACCTTGTTGGGGAAACTTTGGAGCACTTGTTGGGCGGGCGGGAGCAGGTTGCGCGGAGGGGTTGCGGCGCCACGCGGGGTTTTGGGGTGCAGGTTCCGCCGGGAAGCGCTGGGGTGGAGGTTCGGGGCGGTTGGGCTACCGCTGGTGGAGGGCCGCGGTGCGGGATCTACGCCGGGGCAGGCCGGAAGGGGGAAAAATGAAAAATGGTTAAAAGGGCTTTGGGTGGCCGCCGGGGGGAAGGCGGAGGTGGTTCCGTTTGGGAGTTTAAGGGCACCAAAAAGTTGGCCGGTGGTGGTTTACGGCAGTTTAACATGCCGGTGGAGCGTGGTGAAAAGGGATTCAATCCCGGGTCGTGGGCCAGGTTGGGCGTGGTCTCCCGGGGCACTTTTGCAACGGTTCGCAGGTTGGGGCCGGTGTCCGAAAATTGACAGGACACTGTCCTGGGAGGCCGCTTGAGTGCGGTGGGCGAAAGATTCGACCAATGTCCAGATATGTTTTTAGGTCATATACTTTGCCCCTCTACAGAGGTTCCGGCTCAAAGGACGACGTTGTAAGGCTTTTGGTCCGCAGGCAGGTTTGGGCGGAAATTGATGGGGTTTTTTCGACCGTGAAGCCGAAGATCTCTTGAAGTGGGTTTCCTTCGGGTTCCCGACCACTGTTCGGGACGCGCCCGGGGCGGGCCAAATTGGTGAAATTAGAATTTTCCGAGCAAAACCAAGTGACATCACGGTGCGCCTGCATTTCCTTTGTATCTTGATTCCGGTGGCGGAACTTTCCCGGAACTTTACACGGCGGATTGTTAAACCGGTATTTTTAACTTTTCCTTCGATCTGATGTGGGTGGGGCTTTTTGTCCCCGAAGTAGGACGGGTTTTTGCTGGGAGCTGGGTGGGTTGGTGGAAGCGCCAAGTTGAGGACCGTGATGCGGCGGCTGTGGGCGCGGAAGGTTTGGCCGTGAGGGCTGGGGTGTTCCGGGAGACCCTGGGGGATGGTTCCCGCGGCCGCGATTTCGGCGCCTTGGTTGGTGGGTTGGGTCGGCGGTGAGCCGGGGATTCCGCCCTTGCGCTTCTTTGCGCGACTTGATGGGTAGGGCCTTCCGCGTCGGGTGCCGCAGGGTTTTGGCTTCAGCCTTTGGCTTCAAATCCACCGGATTCGGACGGAATGGGGAAGAGTCCCCAAGGTGATCCCTGTCATTGTGTGAGTCCCTCCCCGACTGCTCCCGCGGGATGTGGTGGGTTGGTGCCGTGTCGCGGGACGATGGTTTGGCGGCCGCTTGGGTTTTCAAACCGACTTTTTTATGCCTCCGTGGGATAAGCGGCGGGATGGCGTTCCATTGGTAAGCGCGGGTCCTTAAATTTGAAAGGAGGCCAAGTCCGCGAGGGGCCGGAGTGAAGACATTTTTAGAAAATAAATTAATCGTAATAAAATTGAAAAGTAAATTTAAATTGGAAATTGTATTTAATTTAAATTAAAATAAAAATTTTTTATAACGTAAAGAGATAAGAAGAAAATTATTAATTAGAAATTCAAAAAGTAAGATTAAGATTAATGTTAAAAAATAAATTCAAAATTAATGTTAAGATTAAATTAAAATATAAATTTAAAATTAAAAATAAAATTAAATTTAAATTTAAGAAAATTAAATTAAAAATTAAAGTTAAAATTTGAAATTAAAATTTAATTAAAAGGGAAATGAAATTAAAAAAAAGAAAGAAAAGAAAGTTAAAATGAAAGTGAATAGGAAAGTGAGGAAATTGAAATAATTAATATTATTTAATTTAATAGGAAGAGATTGTTTACGATAAAGGTTAACGGAAAATAAGGTCCTTTCAAGACACGCGTAAACGGTCCCCGGGTGAATGGGGTTTGTCCCACCCTCCCGCCCTCGGGGGGCAGTTTACGAAACGTGGCAAAAAATTATCTTTGGCAAAAGTTTAAATAAACATAAAATTTCCCACATCCAACAGAAAATATCTGAACCCGTAAAGGGAAAAAAATAGTGAAAACAGACAAAATCTAAACACTCACCGGACGGCTCCCTTCTTTTCTGTGACGCGCATAAACCGTCAACCTTCACCGGGCACACCGTTTAAACGCAGGTCTTGCACGGCGATCCGTTTTCCCTTTGGCCTCTTTGGGGTCCGGGGATGGCTTGGAACAGGTGGCCGGGCGGACTGGGGCCGGGTAGCGGGAGGATGAGCCGGGCCGGTCCCACGACCGGGGCCACAAGCGCACCTGATTGTTTTTTTTTTTTTTCTGCGCAATGATGATCACTGTTGGCCCCGGCCCCTACAGCGTCTGGACTGGGGTGGGCAACTTTAAAAGTGTTAGCCTGCCTTTTTGGCTTTTAAAGGGAGCCTCGGCTTGGACCGTCACCGTATCTCCCAACCGGGTCGAGGGTGCCGGCCCGAGGGCACCCCGGCCTGACCAATCCTTTTGTGGGCTCATTCTTTGGAGGCGTGTATAGCTAATGTTTACTCCCTTTCCCTTACCTTTATGGTTGGAGGAAGAAAAGGGAAACCAAAACCTCAACCCCTCCTATGGATTTTTGCAAGACGTCGCAAAGTGTCTTTTCGGTTAATTTGCGGGGCCAAATGTTGGTTATTAGGGGAATATATCGTTCGTCCGACGAACGATCTTTGGGAACATCTGTTTGGAAAAATTTAAATCGAGCCCGGTAAAAGGCGCGCACCGATAAACGTCGGTAACAATTAAGGGGGCCCAAATGCGTTACCAGCGGGAAACCGTATCTTGGCAAAGCGCCCGCCATGCAATTTTCGGGAGCTATCGTTGCTGCTATTATCCGCGTTCCAAAATCAGAACCTTTGAGGGCCTCGCGGGCGCCCGGCCCGGGCGCCAGATTCAAAGGGACGAGGGGAATTCTTTGAGGAAGGAGGCGGGGCGTTTGCGGCCGGTGCGTTAAACCGCCGTTGGTTGCGCTTGGCCGGCCGGGCAACCAAGGTGGCCTGAATTGGTGTTTCCCGCCGGCCCGTTGGAAACAGGCGGGCATATAAAAGGAAAGGCTGGTTTCTCCGGGGGCGAGGACAGTCCCGACGTTACCGATCATCGAGGACCGGGCGCACCCGGTCGGGCCCTTACCAGTATCTGGCCGAGTGGGAATGGTTAACCGGGTGAATTGCCCCGGGGAGGACCATTGGACCCGGGGCCTCAATGGTAAAGACCTTTAATGCCGCAGACGGCACGCGGGTGTAAATAATTTCCCTTTCTCGCGGGAGCGTTCCGAGGACATGTTAAAGCTCGTTTCGAGCAGGGTAAAACATACTTGACTGTCAGGAAGGGAAATCTTTGCAAACTTTCGGGGAAGTCGCAGATTCCCGGATGGGGGAGCCCCAGGAGGCCCTTAATAACGACCGAAGACGCGCCTTCCGGAAGCGCGGCCGTGGTGGAGAGGTGGTTGGCCTTGCAAGGTGGTAGGTAGTAAGCCGACGGTCGTTCGCCGTCAGCATTTTGGAGTTTGATCCGGGGCAGGTCCACGCCCCAACGGCGCCGACAATTAAAAGAATTAAACCCACCTTCTCCTTTCCCAAAGAAACGGTGGTCCAAGTTACGCATCGGCAACCGCGTGGAGTCCGTTGCCGGAACGCGGCGGGCGGGGACCGAAACCTCGGGTCGGCGGGGTGGGAGGGGCCGGGGTGGGGGGTGGCCTTTTGCCGCCACTGCCTTGACCGCTTTGGGAGTAGGTTATTCAGGGATGATGAAAGGGGGCGAAGGCGCCGTTTGCCTTTTGGATCGGACGGTAGAAGCCGTCACCGGGAGAAGGCGTCTGATCAGACCCATGAGATGTCCTCCGACCGACACACATTACGTCGTCGTTCATCGGACTCCGGGAGGGGAAGGGGGAAGGAAGGGAAGGGAAGGCCAGGGGGGGTGAGGGGATGAGGTCCGGGTGCCGCCGGGCCCCGGGGGGGGGGGGAAGTAAAGGTGCCTTGACGGGGTGGGGCGGCCATTTGGACCTCAATGCGATTTTGTTGGAAACATTAATTTGGCCATGAAATTCAATTAAATTGGACTCCATATAATACCAGTCTGGCTACTTTCTTCTGTTATTTTCCAACCTCCAGGTTTAATTGAACCCAAATTCCAGGCCGGGCCGAAACAAAGGGAAGGCCCCAACCCGAAGAACGTAAAACCCAATGGAAACAAAGTTAAAGCGCATTTCCGCAATGGTTTCGCAAAATTAAAATTGCGAACGCCAATTATTCCGATGCCATCGCCTTTCCCTTTTAATGGCCTTTAAATGATTGGTCCGGTTAAAACGCAAATTCCGGCAACCGGAAAACAAGAAGGCGGGCGGTTTTTCACCGAAGCAAAAGGCGGTCCCCTAAACAAAACCCATTAAACAAAGGGTTCAAATTTGCCGTAAGGGCCGTTCCAAAATGCTTAAATTCGCCGGCGCCCTTTGTGGAGCCAAAGGCTTGGGCGTACGTGGTACCTGCCGCAGTGAATAACCGCCCAAAACGCCTCCGGCCTTATTCGATTTCGCGGTTAACAGTAAAGTCGGCCCAATTTAAACACCCAAAGGAAGGCGGGGAAGTGGCGGAAACCTGGCCGCTCCCGGGTGTTGGCGGTGCAATAAACCTGTTTTTCCGTTTTTTTTGGGATGGTCTTGTGGTTGGGTTTAAACCTTGAAGGAAGGGGTTTGGGGCCCGTTGTGCCGGTCTCCCCATAAGTGGTTTTCAAACCCCAAGAAGGGGAACCTAACCCAGGGCCTGCTTTGGGGTGGTTAGCCATGCTGAATTAAACGGTTTGGGCAGCCTGGCTTTTTAGGCGGCTTTGAAGGGTGTTTCCCTCAGCCTTAAATTTCTCCCTTCTTGGGCCGTTGGCCCGGGAAGTGGCCGCCAAGCGTTGGGCTAATTGGTGTTAAGGGTTGGTGTCCTTCCCAAAGGGTTTTTTGGGACCTCACCCGGTTTGGGGCCTTACATGAGGTTGGTTTGCCCCTAAAGTGGGAGTTGTGTCGGCCAACTTTGGAGGGTTTCGGGCTATTTAAGCCAAAGGGCCGGTTTAGTTTTGGTTTCCCAAAAGGGAAAACCAAACCAAACGGGCCTAAATGTTTTAATTTAAAGAGGTTAAATTAAATGTTTACTCCAATTGGGCTTTGGGGATCAGTCTTTTAGCGTTAAACCGGTTAAGGTTTAAAGGTTGGCTTTCCGGCGGGGGGCCAAAGGAGGGGAACTTTACCCAACCTTAAAACAAATAAATGGGTGGTTTGGATATTGGTTCCCTAAAATTCCAGGTTTCACCCGAATTAGTTTTGGCCAAGGGGCAAAGCCGGAAAAGGAGAAACCCGGTGGGGATGCGGCCAGTTATGCCGAAAGAACTTTGGTTTTGGCCGGGAGTTTGGTCAAAAATCAAATTTCCAAAGTGGCAATTTGGTTTGGAAAGTTCCGAAATTTTAAGAAATGGTTTTCCAAAGGTTTCAACAAAAAATAAAATTAAATGTCTTACCAATTCGAAAAGTTTTGAAGGTGATTTTAAAGTTCCAACAAACCAATTCCAAGAAAAAGGAAGTATTCTTTAGAAGACCGAAAGGAGGAACAAAATTTTGAAAAAAAAATTCTCCTTGGGTAGCAAAAAAAATACCCAAATAATTTGCTTTGGGAAAATTTAAAACTTTAAATTATTTTTAATTGGGAAAATTCTTTCCTAAGGGTCCCCCTTTCCTTTTTTCTGGAATGGCCCTTTGTTTTTGGGAAAAGAAATTGTTTTTGGAAAGAGGAAAACCAGTTTGTGCCATTCTATTAAAGCCAATGATAAAAGAACAACCAAAGGGAGTTTTTTACTTTGCAAGTCCGGCCATAGAAGGGCATTAATCTCCTTCATGTAATTCAATTGGAAATTTAAACCTTAATTTCAATTGGGGAGATTATCCCAAAGAACAATTTGGAAACGTGTTAAAACCATAATAACAAAACCTTTGGTGCCCAAAAAAATTTTTTTTTTTTTTTTAAAAAATTTTTTTTTTTTTTATTTTAAAAAAAAAAAAAAAAAGGGGGTTTTTTTTTAAAAAAAAAATTTTGAAAATTTTAAAAAAATTTTTTTTTTTTAAAAAATTTTTTTTAAAAATTTTTAAAAAAAAAAAATTTTGGGAATTTCCTTTAATTTCCCAATTTTGGAAAAATTTTTTAAAAATTTTTTAAAAGAAAAATTTTGGGAAAGGAAAAATTTTTTTTTTTTTTGGGGGGGCCCTTTTTTGGTTTTTTTAAAGGGAAAAAAAAAAAAAAAAATTTTTTTAAACGGGGGTTTTTTTTTTTAAATTTAAAAAAATTTTGGGTTAAGGGAAAATTTCCCAAAAAATTTTCCTTTTTTTTTAAAAATTTTAAAATTTAAAATTTTTTTTTGGGGTTTTTTTTTAAAAAAAAAATTTTAAAATTTTAAAACCAAAAAAACCGGGGAAAACCTTTTAAAGGAAAAAATTTTTTTTGGGGGTTTTTAAAACGGGGGTTTTTTAAATTTAAAAGGGTTTTCCCCGGGGAAATTTTAAAAAAAAAAAATTTTTTAATTTTTTTTTTTAAAAAATTTTTTTTTAAATTTTTCCTTTTTTAAAAAATTTTTAATTTTTTTGTTTTTAATTTTTTTTTGGTTTTAAAAAATTTTTTTTTTTTTTTTTTTTAATTTTTTTTTTAAAAAAAATTTTTTTTTAAAAAAAATTTTTTTTTTAAAAAAAAATTTTTTTAAAAAAAAATTTTTTTTAATTAAATTTTTTTAAAATTTTTGGTTTCCTTTTAAAAATTTTTTTTTTTGGGGGGGGAATTTAAAAAAAAAAATTTTTTAAATTAAAATTTTTTTTAAAAAAAAACCCCCTTAAAAATTTTTTTTTTTTTTTAAAAAGGGGGTTTTTTTGGGCCAAAATTTTAATTTTTTTTTTAAAAAACCCCCTTTTTTTAAATTTTGGGGAAAAAAATTTTTTTTTTTTTTTTTGGGGGGAAAACCCCAAAAATTTTTCCCCCAAAAAAAACCCCCGGCCAAAAAGGGGGGTTTTTTTTTTAAAAAAAAAAAGGGGAAATTTTTCCCCAAGGGGGGCCCGGGGTTCCCTTTTTTTTTGGGGGGGGGTTAAAAGGGGGGGAAAAAAACCGACCTTTAAAGGTTTTTTAAAAGAAATTTTTTAAATTTTCCAAAAAAAATGTTTTTTTTTTAAAAAAAGGGTAGGGTTTAAAAAAAAATTTTTAAAAACCTTTTGGAAATTTTTTAAAAATTTTTTTTTTTAAAAATTTTTTTTTTTTTTAAAAAAATTTTCCCCTTTTTTTTTTTTTTTTTTTTAAAAGGGAAAAAAAAAAATTTTTAAAAATTTTTTTTTTTTTAAATTTCCCCCCTTTCCTTTAAAACCCCCCTTTTTTTTTTTTTTTTAAAAAAAAAAAAAAAATTTTTTTTTTTTAAAAAATTTTAAAAAAAATTTTTTCCCCCTTTCCGGCCCGGGGGAAAAAATTTTTTTAAAAAAAAATTTTTTTTAAATTTTTTTTTTTAAACCCTTTTTTTTTTCCGGGAAAAAAAAATTTTTTTTGCCCCCAAAAAGGGCCCCTTTAAAAAAAGGGGGGGGTTTTTTTCCCCAAAAAATTTTTTTTTTTTTTAAAATTTTTTGGGGTTTTTAAAGGGGCCCCCCCGGGGTTTTTTTTTAAAAAACCCCCTTTTTTTTCCCCCGGGGGGAGGCAGGTTTGGGGGGGGGGGCCCCAAAAACCCGGGTTGGGAAAAGGGGGCCAAGGGCCTTTAATTTTTTTCCCCCCCCGGGGGGCCTTTCCCCTTTTAAATTTTTTTGGGGGAAACCAAGGGTTTGGGGGGGGGGGCCCCCCCCGGTTTAAAGGGTTTTCCCCCCCCTTTTTGGGGAAAACCCCCGGGGTTTGGGCCCAAAACCCGGGTTTTGGGGGGGGGGGTCCCAAAACTTGGGCCCCGAAATAACCCCTTTTTTTTCCCCCCAAAAACCCCCGGGGGGTTTTTTTTGGGTTTTTTTGGGGGGGAAGGGAAGGGGGGAAAAAATTAAAAATTTTTTTAAAAAAAAAAAATGGGGTTTTTTTTTAAAACCCCAAAAAAAACCCCTTGTTAAAAAAAAAAAAAATTTTTTTTTTTTTAAAGAAAAAATTTTTTTAAAAATAAATTAAAAAAATTTTGGGGGGAAATTTAAAAATTTTTAAAAATTTTTTTTTTTTAAAAAAAAAAGGGGGGGTTTTTTTTGGAAAAACCCCAACCGGGGGTTTTTTTTTTGGGGGAAAAGGGGGGGTTTTTTTTTTTTTTTGTTTTCCCGGGCCTTTGGGGGGGAAAAATTTTTTTTTCCCAAGGGGGGGGGGGGGGTTTTTTTTTTTTGGGGGTTAAAAACCCCCCCGGGGGGGCCCCGGGGCCTTTTCCCGGCCCGGGGGGAATTTTTCAAAAAACCCAAAAAAAAACCCCCCCGGCCCCCCCTTTTTTTTACCCGGGGGTTGAGGGGTTTTAAAAATTTTTTGGGGGAAAACCCCTTTTTTGGGAAATTTTTTGGGGGGGCCCAAAAAAAAGGCCCTTGGGGGTTTTTCTGGGTTTCCCCGAAACCCCCGGGGAGGTTTTAAACCCCCCAAAAACCAAACCCCCCTTTGGGGGGGGGGGGGGAAAAAAAACCAAAAGGGGGGGGGGGAAAATTTTTTGGTGGAAAAAGGGGTTTCCAATTTTTTTCCCCCCCAAAAAGGCCCCTTTGGGCAAAAAAATTTTTTTTTGGGGGGGGGGCCCCCCCAAACCCCCGGGGGGGGGTTTTTAAACCGGGGCCCCCCCCCGGGGGGGGGGGGGCCCCAAATTTCGGGTCCCCCGCCCCAAAGGGGGGGCCCCCCCCCTTTTCCCCCCCCCCCTTTTTTTTTCCCAAAAAATTGGCGGGGGGGGGGCGGGGTTAAAACCCCCCGGGGGGGGGGGGGGCCTTGGGGGGGGGGGGAGGGGCCCCCGGGGGTTTGGGCCCCGGGAAGGGGGGGGGCCCCGGGGGGAAATTTGGGAAAAATTTTCCCCCCCCGGGGGGGGGCCGGGAAAGGGGGGGGGGCCCCCCGGGGGGGGGGCCCCTTTTTTTCCCCCCCGCCCGGGGGCCGGGGGGGAAAATTTTTTTTTTTTCCCCCGGGGGGCCCCAAAATTGGGGTTTTTCCCCTTTAAAGGGAATCCCCCCTTTGGGTTTTTAAAAAAAAAAAGGGAAACCCCCCTTTAAAAAATTAAAAAAAAAAGCCCCCCAAAAGGAAAACCCAAAGGAAATTTTTTTAAAAACCCCCCCGGGAAAAAACCCTTTTTTCCCCAAAAAAAAAAAAAAAGGGGGGGGAAAAGGGGAAAGGGGGGCCCAAACCCTTTAAGAAATTTTTCCCCCGGGTTTAAAGGGAAAAGGGGGGGTTTTTTTTTAAAAAAAAAAAAAAAAAAAAAAAAAAATTTTTTTTTTTTGGGGGGAAAAACAAACCCGGGGGGGGAAAAACCCCCTTTTTTTTTTTTAAAACCCCATTTTTTGGGGGTTTAAACCCCTTCCGGGGGGGGGGAAAAAACCCCAAATTTTTTGGTTTTTTTTTCCCCCCCCGGGGGAAAAGGGATTTGGGGGGGGGGCCCCCGGGGGTTTTCCTTTTGGGTTTCCGGCCCAAAAAACCCCCGGGCCCCCGGGGGGGGGGGGTTTTTTGGGGGGGGGAAAAAAATTGGGCAAAAGGGGAGGGGGGGGGTTTTTAAAAAAAGGGGGGGGAAAAAAGGGGGGCCCCTTTTTTTCCGGGAAGGGGGGGGGGGGGCCCCCTTTTTTTTCCCCCCCCTTTTAAAGGGGGCGCCCCCCCGGGGGGGGGAATCCCAAAACCGGGTTTGGGGGCCCGGGGGTTTGAATGGGGGGCCCTTTGGGGCCGGGGGCCCCCCAACCCCCCCCCCCTTTAAAGGGGCCCCCCGGGGGGGGGAAAAAAAAGTTTTCCCCCCTTTTTTGGGGGGGGGTTTTTTTTGGGGGAAAAGGGGGGCCCAAAAGGGGCCCCCCCTTTTCCCGGGGGGGTTTTTTTTGGGGGTTGGGTTTTTTTCCCCCGGGGGGTTTCCCCAACCAAAGGGAACCTTTCCCGGGGAAAACCCCGGGGGGTTTTTTTTTAAAACCCCGTTTAAATTTTTTGGGGGGGGATGGGGTTTTTTTTAAAAAAACCCCCCCCGGGGGGGGGGGGAAAAACCCCCCCCTTTTTTCCCGGAAAAAACCCCGGGGGTTTTTTTTCCCCTTTCCGCCCCCGGGGGGCCCCGGGGGGGGAAAAAAAAAAAACCCCCCCCCCGGGGGGGCCCGAAAAAGGGTTTTTTTCCGGGGTTTTCCCCCCGGGGGGGGGGGGGAGGGGGTTTGGGCCGAAATTTAAAATTTGGGCCCCCCGGGGGGGGGGGGCCCCAAGGAAGGGGGGAACCCCGGGGGGGGGGGGGTTTGGGGGGGCCCCCCAACCGGGGAAAAATTTGGGGGGGTTTTTTTAAAAATGTTTTTTAAAAAAGGGGTTTTTTTTGGGGGGGTTTTCCCTTTTTGAATTTGGGTTTTTCTTCCCCGGGTTTTGGGGGGGGGGGGCCCCCAACCCCCCTTTGGGGGGGGGAACCCCCCCGGGGTTTCCCTTAAAAATTTTTTAAAAGGGGGGGAAAAGGGGGTTTTGGGCAAAAAACCCGGGGGAAAGGGGGGAAAGGTTTTTAAAATTTTTCCCCGGCCCCCAAAAAGGGGGGGCCTTTCCCCCCCTTTTTCGGAAAAAAAAAGGGCCCTTGGTTTAAGGTTTTTTTTTCCCCCCCTTTTTCCCCCCGGGAAAGGAGGGGGCCCCCCAAAATTTTTAAAAATTAAAATTAAATTAAAAATTAAAATTAAAAAGGATAATGAAATTAAAAAAAAAAAGTGAATGAAAAAGAGAATAAAATTAATATTATTGTTTACGAGATAACGCTAACGGAAAATAACCAAAATGATTGAGTCACGCGGCGATCGCCCCGGTTGGCCGGGGGGTCCACCCTCCCCCCCGTGCGCAGGGAGGTGTAAAAAACCCGTTACGGGAAAAATACCACCGGGTGGCGTAAGATAAAAAGTTTACTTTAAGTTATGTTTACGAACGTGGCGTAATAAACTGGCAAGAGTTTAACAATATTAAATTCCTACACAAAAAACCGAACGCGCAAAGGAAAAAGACAATTGGCAGACAGAATTATCCACCACCGGAGGGAACCACCACCAACCCAAAACACAGGCTGAAAGCGGTCTAGACGCGAAACGATACTTTTTTTCTTGTTTTAAGGCGTCGGGGATGGCGGCCCGGGGGAGGCGGATGCGGTAGCGGGGAAGGATCAGGGCTGGTCCGGTCGACCCGGGACCAAGGCACCTTTTTTTTTTTTTTTTTGTTTTTTATTTATGATGAAACGTTGGTGGGGAACCGCAAACCCAACGGAGTGAGGGCGGCAATTTAATGTGCACAGACTTCACCTCTTATTTTGGCTTAGCTGGCCCTTTGTTTAACCCGTGAGCGGCTTTTGATCGGGGTGCCCACAGGGGAGCTCGGCCCGATCAGCCGCTTATCTGTCCTTTCCCTATCCGTTGCCACACGATCGACCCCGGTGGGCCAACCCAGCTCGACGTTGCTTTAGACCTTAATGTGAGAGTTTTTTCCCGACCCATCTGCTTGGTGAAAATCGGCCCGGCACGCCGGTACCAGTCAGGTGGGTTTCCCTCGGCGAGGGCGGTATGTATTATGGTTGTGCTTTTGGAGCCGATGATTGTGGTTTTACGTCCGGTTCCAAAATCATGGCCCCTGCCTGAAGGTTTGTATTTATGAGATTTTGCTTGGTACGATCGGGGCCGCCGTACCCCTTGTTCGGATGCTGCGAAGCCGGTAAAAGGGATTGACGCTTGTTTAAGATATTGTTTAATGGTCGGTAATTCCGCCATGGCAGGTTTTTTGGCAGATATAATGGGGCCCCGTGGCCTCGCATGAATCGTTTTTTTGAATTTGTAAGATTTTGGGGCCCAGGCAAAAAGGGCCTAGAGGTCATGATAGGACGGATTACGGTTTTGAAGCACCTTTTAGTGGGAAGTTGCTTTTAGGATTAATGGGGGGAATGGCGGCCCAGGACAAAGCCCCTTTTGACTTTGGTGAGGTGAGGACCGAAGGATAGGGTTTTGTCAGTGTTCCCCGAGGTTTTGGTTTTGATCTCGGGGGCAAATAAGGAGGCGGATTTTGGAGGGAGGAGGCGCGTTCGGGAATAAACATGGCTTTTGAAGGATTAATCTAATTCCATTTGCCACCCAGGGTCGGGCGGGGCTTGGTTTTAGGCATGAGGATGGACATTTTCCGGATACATAAATGAATTGCTGCAAAAGGGGGCTTTGTTTGTGGGGTGGGATGTCGGGTATATAGGGTTAAAAATAGGGCCCAATCCTGTTGCCCTAGGACCGGGATTTTGCATAACGGTAACGGAACGTTCTTTCGGAGAAAGTCTCAGATAGAGAGAGGTCAGGACGAATAAGCTTGATAAGCCCTTCCCTTACTTTGTCGAAGCCTTGCCACGTCGAGGAAAAGGCTGTGAGGCCATATCTCATTTTATTTGATTGTTCCGTGAGCGATGTATTTGATTGGGCATGGTGTTTGGCTCCCGGCCGAATTCACTGGAACGAACCCCCAATTAAAACTGGGAGGGGGGAGGATAACTTGTAAATTTTCCCAAAACCCTTGAGGGGCAGGGAATATGATGTTGGGTGGGGATGGGGTACGGTTTGGGGAATCCTAAATACAGCTTTCCGGTTTGGAAAAAACCGAAAGGGCTGGTTATAGAAAGGACAAGGAGGCTAACAGGTGTGTGGCAATTTTTGACGCGGTTAGAATTCCAGGTGCCCGGGCTTTGGGTTTGAGGTTTTAATAATCGACCGACTTCGGTCTCCTCCGGTGATGCAAATCCCTGGTTTTAAATCAATCGGGGCATGCCTCACCGCGGAGATGAGCGGCGTCCCCGGGTTTGCCGGTCGAGCCCGACTCGGCTGGCATTCGGCCTTTCTTCATCCAAAAACCGGGGTTTATTGGTTGGTTAATGGTGGCATCGGGGAGGCCTCCCCTTTTTGCTTTTGAATTCCCAGAAGGCGAGATGGGGGATGTATTGTTGAGATCTTACCACGATCGTTCCTGAACCAGCACGCGTCTTGGACTGATGTTCGGAGACCCCTTCGCCCTTCGGGATAAATCCAAGGCCGAAGCCGCCCTTTGGTCGCAAGGGTCCTTTTGTCCGGCAAGGCCCCGGGGGGCTTCCACTGGGACTTGTCTCGAGGAGCCCACGACCTTTGACGTGCATTGAGGCGCAGGCGGCGGTTGTCAAGAGCGTGCAACGAGGGGAGGAACAAGGGGGGAGCTAGTGCAACTAATTTTTGAGTTTACGCCAGTCAAGTCTTTTAAGATATTGGTGAATCCGCGGGTCCAGCGGCATTCGGGCGGTGATTGGGTTAGGGTCCTGACCCCATCTCCGGGGGGGTTAACATTTTGGGCAATATCGCACATCCGATTTTTGATGCGGTTGGTGGGATAAGTGGGTCTAGGTGCCCCGAAATTAAAGGTCTGGAGGGCAAAGCCCTTCACCCGCGTCTCGTTCCGCTATTCCATCGGATGCTTTTAATTAAATCGCCGGGCCAAAAATAGGCGTTCCAGTGAAATAGCGCTTTTAAATCAGATTCTTTGCGTGAAGTTGTTTTCAGGCAGATGCCGAACTAGTTAACGGCGCGTGTCCAATGGGTAGACGACAGACCGAGGCTTCAAATGCACAAGAGTCGACGGCGTGTCGTTGCTCGCGGCAGTGCTTTTTGTAATTAATGAGAGGGCCGTTTTAGCGCCCCTATTTGATTATGTTAAAGTTCGCGATTTTAGGATCGGTTCTAAGAAAGTCTCCCGCACAGTAGAATTCTAGCCGCTCGGAGAAATTTGATATTTCGGTCTTTATCGGCTAACGCGCGAAGAATACGGTTAAGCCGGTCTTTAGACGGCCCGGCGTTTTTACTTTTATTATTATACCCGTTTCCCAGATAAGCTCAACTAGGGCCTATACTTTGAGGGCCAATCGCCCAGTTTCCGACGGCGTCGAATTGTTTCTTTCGGTTCAGCGAACTCGATCTCCGGACCTGTTCAGGTTGCTCCCAGCGCCGCCATTCTATGGGGACTGGGGGGCACGCGGGCCTTGGGGGGCGCGGAATGGCGCCGCGGAGGCTGGGCGCATTTTGACGCGGTGGCTGTTGTTTGCCAGTCGGTGGTGGCAGGGAGGCAGGGCTTGCCACGCCGGAGCAGTCCGAAGGGTGGGAAGGGGGGGAAATGGCAAAGGTGGGCGCCTGGAACGGATGAGGGTGGGTGGCTTACGCTGGGGTTTTGGGCACCCGGGCACTTGACCGGTGCTTTGGCAGTTTAGCGCGGCGGCCAAATTGAGAGGGATTTGTCCTGGAAAGGGGAGTCAGGGTCCGTGATCGCCGAGGTTTTACGCTCGAGGCGCGGCGTTGCGGGCCGAGGCCCAAAGATTGGGTTGTTGTGCCTGTCCGGGATTCCGTTTTCGGGGCTTGAAGCCAATGCGACCCCGATTCGAATATGTTTAATGTAACCTTTTTTCCCGGGGAACGCCTTAGGAAGGCCACGTTGAACTTTTGGGGGGGGGGGATGCTGAATAATGGGAATGCCGATTTTTAGGAAATTTGTATTTCCTTCGGACCACCACTGTCGGGGAGGCCTGTCCGGGGGCGTCGTAATAATAAAATTGTTTGAGTTTAAAAATGTAGGACTTGACGGTGGCGGCGACCGTCTAACTGTTTTTGATTCCGGTTGCGGAATCTGACGCGGTGAATTTTCTCTGGGGAGCTGACGGAGCTCTGCCCATTTATCTTTTTTCAAAAAATTGAGGGGGTTTTGTCTCCCGGGGAAAGGTTTTGTTGCCGGAGGCGGGGTTGCGTGAGGGCGGAGGTTGGCCGTGAGGCGGGGGTGGCTGGGCCCTGGGGGTTGGGAGAAGGCCCTTTTGGGGCTGGGGCAGATGGCCCCAATTTTGGGCGAAAGTTCGTTTGCCGACGATTTCGGCGCTTTAGTTTGGGGTTAATTGAGCCGGGAGGGCCTGACTTGCCTTTTTTGGAAACTACGGGGAGGAAACTCCCGCGTCGGATCCTCGGCTTCAGGGCCCTGCTCACCCATTTCGACCGAGGTGGTGGTGGTGGTATTTTGTTGTCGTTCATCCGACTGCCCGGGACACCCGGATTTTTGCTTTTCTTTTCCCCTTTTTGGGGTGGCGGATTGGATTTTGCCCAGCTGGGTTCGCTAAACATTTCCTCAGGCGATTTTTTGTTTCCATGGACGCCTACCTTCGGAACCCGGCATGAGGCAACATCATGGTGGGTTAATTACTGGGTTGACTATTTACAAATGCAAATGCACCCCGAGACCGGCTACGAGCCACTTGTTATTAATTGTTTTTAATTTTTTGTTGTTTTTTATATTTGATTTTATTTAATGGCAAACGGTAAAGTCATGGGGTTTGTTGTATCCTTCGAATCTAATAATTGTTATCGGGAGTTTTAATTTCATGATTTTGACTTATTCTTCGTTTATTTCAATTTACTTTTTATGGTTAATATCATTTTAAAATTTATTTGGATAATTTCAATACTAAAATTAGAACATTGGTTTCCCAAAATCTTTTTCTCCTTTTTATTTGGCACCAGCCGGAGGGCTGTTTTTTTTTGTTTACCGTGATTTCGAAACGAAAAGGTTTTTAAAGGTTTTGACAATTACAAAAACAAACATTTTTTTTTGAGAACAAAGAATTAATAAAACTTATTATGCCAAATTAAAATGTTTGGGATTTACTATTCTTTTTAAGACGTTGAAGGCCCTTGTTTTTATACTGGTAAAAGAGCTTCTACGTTTTGTATTCAGAAACCCCAAGTTGTAACATTTAAAAGTGATAAATTTGTAGCGCGTTAAATACGATCAGGCATCATCGTCCGATAAACGTTCGTCATTCCAAGGGCGGGGCTTTGCGACTCCGGGTGAACTCCGGACAATGTCCCCTTTTATCATTCATCCTCCTTTTACAACACCCACCAATTGCCCAACCGTTAATATGTCCTTTTTCTATCATTCATCCGTAACTTTACTTGAATAACACCTACCAAATAGTTATAAATGGGCCCAAATTTTTGTAAAAACAACGCCTTAACAACAAGGGAGTTTCTTCTTCTTCCCTCAACCACATCAAGAATCGCCTTTATCGATGAAAAGAGCCGTTATTCCATGACGGCGATCGTGTGTTTTGGGGCATTATAAATTGATTGGGATAATGAAAGTTTAATCATCATCTCCATCAAATTATTAGCAACCCTACTATCCACTGTTTGACATAAGCCGCCAAGAAAGGGCGTCCCCCTACTGCCCAGAGTGCAAGGAGTTTAGATATATTAGGTGTTAAATTATTACAACCAAATCATTGAGTTAATTAGATCTAAAACTTAAAAAAAAAACATTTGTTATGGTACTTCCAAAATTGAATTTAACCATTTAGTGGTTTTTATAACATCGGATCCTTAACTGCATCTTATATTAATGTTTTTCAATTTAACGAAGAATAATTTGAAATGGAATGCAAGCTTAAATGTTGTAATATAGATGTCCATCATAGTTCATTAACTTTTAAACTAAAAGAATACTTTAAAACGCTTATTTCTTTTAGCATTACAATATAATTACTAAGACATGTTTACTATATCAAGTTATTTTAGTTACACGGTTTATATAATTGTTTTTAAAATTATAAAGTCAATTAGGCTCTCAAGATAATAATAAGTAAAACTATTAATAGTTTTAAAATGTTTATTTTGTGTAAGTTTTAAGAAATGAAGCAGTGTATGTATATTTTGTGTAAACTATTTATTAAACAGTTTTAATACAGATATTTTTGTTTTATTTTTATTTTATCAAAGCGCAGCCTGAGTTTGTTTATCCTAAACAATACTTAAAACAGAATATCTATGGTTGACGAGGGACAAATGGTGCTTACGCTTAGGAATGCAAACGATTAATCGATTTTAAAGCGAAAAAGTAAAGGACATGATGTTTTTGTGTTTTTTAGCTACAATTTTAACTTTTGAATTAACATTAATTTTTGATTTCCTGATTGGGTAGGCACTCAATACCAGGCTCCAATGGCAAAGCGAGGTCAAGACCCATTCTCTTATAATTTCGAGAAAATAAATGCTTAAATTCGGACGATATAACCTCCTTTTCCCAAATTTGCCAGATGGATGGCCTTAAAATACCTATGTATTGTTCTTATAAGCAAGGGTATTTCGGTTATATTTTGTGATATTGATTTTTCTTAAAAAAAAAATTTTAATGCAAATAACTAATTGTCAATAATATAATGACAAACTCATTCTTCGTGTATTTACCATGACTAATAATAAATTAATTAAGTGGATTGCATCGATTTTTGTTGTGATTTTTCGAATAGTAGTAGTACGAAGCGTTTAGCACTCTAAATGTAATTATATAAATAGCATTTTAAGCGATTCAATACAATTTTGCGTCACACATTTCTATATTGCAATGATTATTATGGTATTAAGTAGAGGGATTAGATTATTGACATATTTTTGTGTTAATTCATTCTATACGTGCTATTCCGTAAAACATAATTTTTATCTATTTTATAATATTGGAACACCATTAGTATATAATAAGTATATAATAGTATATAGTAGTTATTACGCAGTATCGACCCTTGCGCATGTCGATTCTCCATCGATACATTTAAAGAACAGTGGAGGGACTTGCCGCTTGCTTGGAATTAGCCACCGTCCATGACTCTCAAGGTTGTCACATCCTAGTATAAAGGTATGTACCTTGTTGGTGCAAGGGGCTCTGGAGGATGGTCCTCAAATCTCTAGCTTTGAAAACCCTCGATAAATCGGCAGAATTTAGTAAGTTACTACCACCTACAATTTCAGATTAGTGTGCTTTGTCTTCATGACGACCGTCCGTCCACGAGGACAACTTGCAAAGGACTCCATTGCCAGTTGTCAGATGAAGCAAAAGTTGCCGTCTTAACAGATATGAATCTTAAGTTTAAAGTAGCTAGCCTCAGTTTGCAATGATTTTATGTGCGACATCAATGCGTAGTTTGACAGAGTGAGGTCTAACTGGACAGAAAGCTTGATAATTATGTACTTATAAGGCACGCTTTATATTGAAGCCGATTTCTCCGTCAAATCGCTAAGACAATTTCCTGTTTGGGTGTAAATGTTTTAGTTTCTCTTTAAATTTGTCGTTATAAAGTGTCCATTACTCAGCCTGTATTATTGGCAGTTGGGGTGAAACTTACATACTAGAAAAGTGTGTAATTATACTCCTGTCTACCGAGTTGAAGACATAATATTGATTCTTTCTCGAAAACTAAAACACTGGAGCAATCATTATGGTAACTCTGACTGAATCCCTTCGGTTACCCATGCCTTGAATAGTATTGCAAGAAATGAGAAGAACATTTTGTAGCTCATATTTTAAACATCCTTAGTATAGTTATAAATGAATCTGAGAATTGAATTTCATGTTGTATATAATTAACTAGTAAAAAATAATGATTTCAGTAATTTAACAGAAATAAATTTGTTAAGTTTGAATTGTTATGATTAGTCTAAAATAGAATAATGAGGCATTTTTAAGTGAAAAGATTTTTAAGTGCTGCATGAAGTTTAGAACAACAAATCAATTTCTTTGAGTTGAGTGAGCCATCAAATGTTCATAAGTTTTAATATTACAATTATTACGTTTTAACTATGTGAAAAGCTTCCTAACTAAATTACAAAATTAATGAATATATTAACATAACTTATTAAATAAAAATCGGAACAACACTTGATATTGAGTCATACGAAAGTTTAAGGCTATAACAAAATAATTTAATTTTAGTATTTGTTTTTTAGTTTTTTTATCAAAGTATTTATAAAGTTAAATAAATAAGAATTGCTCTTTAAATAATAATTAAATAGTAACAAGAGAGTGTTTATGACTTAACAAACGACACCACTTTCGACTTAAAAAGTTGTGGTTTAAACTGTTGGCGTAGCAGGTTGTTCTATGAGTACCCTCTAATTTTTTTGAAACTATGTAAACTGTATAGTTTCTTTGTTTTGTTTTGAAACTTAACAACAGTTGTTTGGTTTCAAGATGTCCATAATACTTATTAAAAACTAGGTAGATTAAAGAGATAGGTTGTCAGCCCGGCAGGCGCCACTGTATCTAAAACCCCTTTGACCTGACGCCTGAACAGAAAATAATACAATATACTAATGTTAGATAAGTAACCTAATAAATGTTATTTCCAATGCGGGTATTTAGAAAAAGGAGTCCTCGATATTGAAGTTTTGTACCTCACGACCGAAAGTAAGACCGGAATATGGCTGTACTGGAATATTCTGATAGCGTCGCCCGGAACGAAACTCTGCTTTGTGTGATGTATTGTGCATGTGATGTTAGTGAGTTCGTGGTATAAGGAAATATTGCGCATCGACTCATCCCGTGGAGATATCTGGTGACATTTGTCAGGGCCACGTAAGCGTTTCCAACGTTTTAATTATAAGAGATGTTCAGTTCATGTCATTTGTTAATTTTTGGAATTCTATTTGAGACTGCTAAAAATAACTAACAATTTCTTTATTTTTATAACTAATAAAAAATTAAATAAGCATTTAATGATTACAATTTCTTTATTGTATATTTTAAAAGCTATCACGCACGAATGTTGTCTTTAACAAATAAACAAAAATGTACATTTTTTTATATAACTACATAAATAACGTACAAAAAAAATGATTATGTTTAAAGGTTGACGTAACACATATTATTTGCAACTTGTTCATTATACATTTTTTACATATACAACATTACCTTATTATAATTACATCTAGATATAAAATTTCACATTTATAGGGAAATATGTTTTTTTACACAGCCTTACAACTAAACAATGCCTTACGGAAACAAAATCGGTAAACTATAGCCAACCATAACATTAACTTCAAACCAAATTACATCATAGGTGCCAAGTAAATTTGCAAAATAAAGGATTCTGTTGTAAAAAACATCTTTATCGATAATCTCTGATTTGATTGGTTTATTTCAATTTGTTTTCGTCTATAGCCATTGTGATGCAATTTTTCTTCCTGTGAACGTTTAATTTTTCCTACGAAATCTTTGTGACCATAGTTTGAACGTAACCTGAAATAAGAGGTATGCTTTAATTACTTAAAAGACAAAGACACAGGTTCATTCTTGCGGGGCAACATGTTTGCGTTATCCTTATTTTCTGGTTGATTAGGGCTATACACAAATTACCCAATTGTCTCTAAAGTAAGATTATCCATGCGCCGGAAGTATGTAAAAGTCGGTCCAAGTTGTCAAGACCATGTTTGGCAGTCGTTTTGAGACATCAATACCGACAGATCCACTAACATCCATTCATCTAATTCAGTTTATCTTTTGGGTTGTGGAGGTCGGATGGCAGTAGCCCCTGGTTAGAACTGTAAATAAGGTGACATCATATGGATTAAGAGCCAACCTGAAATTGACTTACTGGGATAGAAATGAACTAAGATAATAAGACGGGCGGCCCTAGAATAACGATAAAAATCGCTAGACGGTAGAATATATTAAAAGATATACAGCAGAAAATATGAAACTTTAATGTAAGTGAATTCTAACATTCAATTTTTCAATCATTCATTCATTCGTTTACTTGTTCAATCATTCATTCATTTATTCATTCATTCATTCATTCATTCTTTAATTCATTCAATCGTTCGTTCATTCATTCTTTCATTCAATTATTTGTTAAATCATTCATTCACTCATTCGTACACTTGTTCACTCATTCGTTCATTCATTCGTTCGTTCATTCATTCATTCGTTCATTCGTTCATTCATACATTCATTTATTGATTGATTCATTCATTCATTCATTCTCCCATTCATTCATTCTTTCATTCATTCATTCATTGGTTTGTTCATTCATTTATTCATTCGTTCACTTGTTCAATTATTCATTCGTTCATTCATTTATTTGTTAAATCATTCATTCGTTCATTAATTCACTTGTTTAATCCATTATTCGTTCATTCATTCATTTGTTAAATCATTCATTCATTCATGCATTCGTTCACTAGTTCAATTATTCATTCGTTCATTCATTCATTCATTCAATCGTTCGTTCATTCATTCATTCATTCGTTCACTTGTTCCATCATTCATTCGTTCGTTCAATCATTCATTAATTCATTCGTTCGTTCGTTCATTCGTTCACTCATTCATCCATTCATTCATTTGTTCATTCAGTCAGTCATTCATTCATGTATTCGATTATTTATTCAATCAATCATTCATTCAGTCATTCATTCATTGGTTAAATCATTCATTTATTCACTCATTCATTCATTTATTATTTCATTTTTTAATTAACATTCATTCATTCGTTAGTCCATTCAATCATTCATTCATACATTCGTTCACTTGTTTAATCATTCATTCGTTCATTCATTCATTCATTCAATCGTTCGTTTATTCATTCATTCATTCGTTCACTTGCTCCATCATTCATTCGTTCGTTCAATCGTTCATTAATTCATTCGTTCGTTCGTTCATTCATTCATTCGTTCACTTGTTTAATCATTCATTCGTTCATTAATTTCTTCGTTTTTTCATTCAATCGTTCGTTCATTCGTTAGTTCGTTCTTTTGTTCGTTCGTTTGTTCTTTCGTTCGTTCGTTCGTTTATTCATTTGTCAAATCATTTATTTATTCATTCATTCATTCATTCATTCATTCATTCGTTCGTTCATTTATTCATTCATTTATTCATTCATTCGTTCGTTCGGTCATTCATTCATTCATTTATTCATTCATTCATTTGTTAAATCATTCATTCATTCATTCAGTCAGTCATTCATTCATGTAGTCGTTTATTTATTGAATCAATCATTAATTAATTCATTCATTCATTATTCCATTCATTCTTTCATTCATTCATTCAATTGTTAATTCATTCATTCATTCATACATTCAGTCAGTCATTCATTCATGTATTCATTTATTTATTCAAACAATCATTTATTTATTCATACGTTCACTTGTTCAATCATTCATTCTTTCATTCATTCACTTGTTCGATCAGTCATTCATTCATTTAGTCATTAGTTCATTAATTCATTCATTCAGTCAGTCATTCATTCATGTATTTGTTTATTTATTCAATCAATCATTAATTAATTCAATCATTCATTCATTCGTTCATTCATTCTTTCATTCATTCATTCATTTTTTCATTCATTCATTCATTCATTCGTTAATTCATTCATTCATTTGTTATATCATTCATTCATTCAGTCAGTCAATCATTCATGTATTCGTTTATTTATCCAATCAATCATTCATTCATTCATGCATTCACTTGTTCAATCATTCATTCGTTCATTCATTTTCGTTCGTTCGTTGGTTCGTTCATTCGTTCATTCATTCATTCATTCATTCATTTGTTAAAAAAATTTTGGGGTTTTTCCCCTTTTTTAAACCCTTCCCCAACCCAAAACCCCAAAATTTTTAAAAAACCCCCAAAAATTTTTCCCAAAGGGGGCCCCTTGGGGGCCCTTCCCCCCAAGGGGGAAAACCCGGCCCCCTCCCCCCGGATCCCCCCGGGGCAAGGGGGGGCCCCCGCCCTTAAAACCCCCGGGGGGGGCCAAAGGGCCCCCCCTTTTTTTTGGCCCCCTTTTAAAACCAAAAAAAACCCCCCCGGGGGGGGAAAAAACCCCCAAGGTTTTTTTGGGGCCCCCCCCCCCCCCGGGAACCTTCCCGGGGTTTCCCCCGGGGGGGAAACCCCAAGGGGTAAAAACCCGCCCCGGGCCCCCCAAAGGGCCCCCCAAAAAAGGGGGGGAAAAAACCCCTTTGGCCCCAAAAAACCCAAAACCCCAATTGGGGGGGGAAAAATTTTTTTTCCCCCCCCCCCCCCCCCCCCCGGGGGGGGGGGGGGGCCCCAAACAAACAAAAAAAACCCCCCCAAAAACCCCAAACCCCCCCCCCCCAAACCCCCCCCCCTCCCCCAAAAACCCCGGGGAAAGGAAAAGGCCCCAAAAACCCCAAAAATTTCCCCCCCCCCCCCCCCCCCCGGGGAAAAAACCCCCCCCAAAACCCCCCCCACCGCCCCCAAAAAAACCCACCCCCCCCCCAAAAAAAAAAAAGGGGGGGGGGGGGGGGGGCCCCCTTGGGGCCAAAACAACCAAAAAAAAATAACCCCCCAAAAAAAACCCCCGGGGCCCCCGGGCAAAATCCCAAAAACCCCTTTGGGGGGCCGGGCCCCCCCAAAAACCTTTAAAAAAAGGGGCCCCAACCCCCAACCCCAACCCCCCCTTTTTTTGGGGGGGGGGAAAAAATTAAAAAAGGGGGCCCCCTTTGGGGTTTTCCCGGGCCCCCGAGGAGGCCCCCTGGGAAAAAGGGGGCCCGGCCGAACCACCCCCGACCCCCCCCGGGGGGAAAAATTTGGGAAACCCCAAATTCCCCAATTTCCCCCCCCAAAAGGGCCCGGGGGGGAAAAAAAATTTCCGGGGCCCCCCGGGGCCCCAAAAGGGGTTAACCGGAAGGAAAAGGGGGGCCCCAAAAAGGAGGGGGGGGGGGGCCCCCCCCCCCGGGGGGGGCCCCCCCCCCCCGGGGGCCCCGAAAAAAAAAAGGGGCCCCCCAAAAACCCAACCCCCGGGAGGGGGCCCCCCCCCCCCCCCCCCCCGGGGGGGGGGGGGTTAAAAAGGGGGGCCCCCAAATTTAAAAAAAAAAAAAAAAAAAGGGGGGGGGGCCCAATTTTGGGGGGGGAAAAAAAAAACCCCCCCTTTTTGGGAAAATTTTTAAAAAAAATTAAATTTTGAATTTTAAAAAAAAAATAATGCAAAAAAAAAAAATAAATTTTTAAGTTTGTATTGTTAGTTAGTCTAAAAATTAGAATAATGGGCATTTTTTAATGAAAAAGATTTTTAAAGTGCTGCATGAGTTTTAGAACCCAACAAAATTAATTTCTTTGAGATTGTTGAGCCATCAAATGTTCCTTAAGTTTTAATATTACAATTTTACGTTTAATGACTATGTGAAACCCTAACTAAAATTACAAAATTAATGAATATTATTAACATAACTTATTAAATAAAATCGGAACAACCGAAGGTCATACAAAGTTTAAAAGGCTATAACAAAATAATTTAATTTTAGTATTTGTTTTTAGTTTTTTTTATCAAAAGTATTTATAAAAGTTAAATAAATAAAATTGCTCTTTTTCAAATAATAATTAAATAAAGTAACAAAGGTGTTTTGACTTAACAAAACGACCACCGCTTAAAAGTTGTGGTTTAAACTGTTGGCGTAACGGGTTGTTCTTGATCCCTCAATTTTTTTGAAACTATTAAACTGTATAGTTTCTTTTGTTTTTTTTGAAACCAAAACAGTTGTTTTGGTTTTCCAAGAATGTCCATAATTCCAAATTTAAAAAACTGGTAATTGAGAAAGGGTTACGTCAGCCGGCACCCACTGTATCCTAAAACTCCCCTTTTGACCTGACCCTGAACAGAAAAAAAATACTAAATGTTAAAATAAGTAACCCAAGTCGGAATGGGCCCTTGCGGGTCCAGAAAAAAAATCTCCGATATTGAAGTTTTGTCCACTCTGACCGAAAGGCCGGAATATGGCCTGTACTGGAAATATTTCCTTGGCCTCGCCCGGCGAAACTCTGCTTGTTGTGATGTGTTTGCATGTGTGATGTTATGAGTTCGGTGGTATAAAGGGAATTGCGCATCGGCTCCATCCCGTGCAGATATCGGTGACATTTGTCCGGGGCCCTGCCGTTTCAACGTTTTTTTTAATTATAAGGATGTTCAGTTCATGTCATTTTTAATTTTGGAATTCTAGGGACTGCTAAAATAACTAACAGTTTCTGTATTTTTTATAACCCAATAAAAATTAAATAAGCTTTTTGAAATTACAATTTTCTTTTTTAATATTTTTAAATTCACCGAAATGTTGTCTTTAACCAAATAAAACCCTTGAATTTTTTTGAATAAATAAAACTTAACAAAAAAAAAAATTGGTGTTTTTAAGGTTGGCCCTTTAAATATTTTTGCAACTTATTCATTATACATTTTTTACATATACAACATTATCTTATTATAATTACATCTAGATATAAAATTTCAATTTATGGGAAATATGTTTTTACAATTACAACTAAACAATTGCCTTACCGGGAAAAAAAATGTAAACGGCCATTATTAAAGAATCAGTAAAAACCCCTAAATTTTCAAGGTTACATCCTTAGGTTTAAAGTAAAATTTTGCAAAATAAAGGTTTTATTGTAAAAAAAGAAGCATCCTTTAAAAAACTCGATAATCTCTGTTTGATTTTGATTATTTCAATTTTTTTTCCTCTATAAGCCATTGTGATGCAATTTTTCTTCCTTTTGAACGTTTCATTTTTCCTACACCTTTTTGAGACCATAGTTTGAACAACCTGGAAATAAAATTGCTTTAATTACTTAAAGACAAAAACACAAAATTTAAATTCCCGGGGTAAACCATGTTTGATTATCCATATTTTTCTAGTTGATTGGGGCTATACACAAATTCCCAATTGTCTCTAAAATGAATTTCCATGCCCGGAAGGGCCTTAAAAATCAGTCCAAGTTTAAGACCATGTTTTGGCAGTCGTTTTGAGACATCAATACCGTCAGATCCTAACATCCATTCATCTAATTCCAGTTTTATCTTTTGGGGTTGGTTGGAGGTCCGGTGGCGGTAGCCCTACGTTGGGAACTTAAAAAGGGTGATATCATATGGATTTAAGGCCGACCCTGAATTTGGCTTACTGGGGATAGAAATAAACTAAGATAAAAAGACGGGCAGCCCTAGAAAACAAGAAATCACTAGACGGGAATATATTAAAGATATACAACCAGAAAATACAGAAACTTTAATTTTCTAACCTTTGCATTTGCTGTGACAATTTTGTTTTATTCCATTTAACATCTTCGTTCCTGTTCCATTATTTCTGTCTAAATAATTATCTTCTTGAAAAGACAACATCCAGATAAAAGAGAACATTTTTTAAGTATATACTTTAAATAACTTAATTTCATGCTTTTAAATGGTTTACCTATTGGATTCAATGAATGGTAGTATAACTCCTTGAATAATGGATAATTCGTTTCTTGTCCTTAGAACCTTCTTAAATCGAACCCTTAAATTTTAATATCGTATCAGAAATTTCCTTTATTTGTATCATCATCATCATCAAACCTTAATCCGTCTACCGATGGACATTTGGCCTTTTTCAATGACCGGCAGAAGGTCGATCCTTTTCTACTCCTTTAAACTTGAACCGGCTACTACACGGAGATCGGTAATCCACCTGGTCGGGGTTTGGCCCGGACCCCAAACGCGGCCTCCCCCAGAACTTTTATTGGTCCATCGGCCCCGGTCCTCTTTTGACCTTAATTATACGTTTTTAACAAAAATAGATTTTAGTATACGAAATTCTTTTTAAATTAAGGTCTATATCCTTTTTGTAATATTTCTTTTGGATTCTGCAAGTTTTTAAGTATCTCTTCATCTTGGGAAGTACGTTTTCTTTTTTAATTCCGTTTTGCTCTTATTCAAAAATCATGGGTTGATTGTGGGGTGCGTCAAAGCTTTACTATTAAATAATCATCTCCGTGGTGAAAATAAAATCATCGCCATTGCTTCTACCGGTACTGTATCTCCGACAAATGCCAGAATAGATATTTTTCTTATTAATAAAACCTAAACAAAACTTGGCTTCCCGGTAGATCTCTCTCTTCAACCCTTCATATTTTTTTTCCGACCTCTTTTTTGTTACATTATCATTATTTTCTGCCACTCTTCTTGGTCCCTCTTGTTCCAATAAAATCTGATCCCCTAAAGTTCAGTCCGTGCGTTTTTTGTACCAGTAAAAGTAACATTGACATTATATTACATTGGTTTTTTTAATTATATATAAATATTTTATAAAAAAAAACAACCCCTTATACATTTTGGTTTAATAATGCAGGAAATAGGTTTACTAGTAACATGTTAGTAACTACTTTTTAATAACAATAAAATGTACTTCTAAAGGAATTTCAAATTATTTGGTTTCACAAAAAAAAATATTGACAATAATCGAAATGTTCTAAATATCATTTAAACATAACAAGATTTCCTTAAAACTCAACAATTGTTTTAAAACTTTGACTATATTATAAAATTTCAATTTTTTAATTTACAAATCAAAGCTGTTAATGTTATAAGCAATTAAATTTTCATACATAATTTATACGGATAATGTTCCCGTCATTTATTAACAATTTCTTCCGAATAAACCCAAAAGTACAACTTTAAAATGGTTTTAAAATTATCATCATTGATATCTACAAATTCAACCATTTGGATATGCAAAATTTACAAATGAAAACATTACATGAATTGAACACGTAACATAAATCCCAAACCAAGTTCAGTAATTAATCATGTTTTAAATATTTTTACATTTTATACCATTAATAAATATAAATATTATTTACAAAATGAATAATTATTACAATTTACAAAAGCAGCTTTTGGAATTTCCTCCTTACGGTAAAACTTTTTTTATGGTGAGGAACTTACACCTTTTTGCACCTAAAATTACCCCGAAGGCCCATTTCTGCGCCACTGTCCTCTATCCCCTTTTCATTTCCGAAAGGGGTTGGTACCTAAACACACTCGTGTGTTCAAAGGAATTACCATCCCCAAAACCCCTCCACGCCCCCTCCCTGTTTCGGAACTTCCTCCCACAGGTCCCCACCCAGCAAGTTGCACCCCGGGAGTAGGCAATGATTGATCCGGTGAAATCCCCTGCGCACAACAGCTGCAGCAGCCCGGCTCCCGCCATCTAATTGGAGAAAGGTGAGCCCAAACCTCCGAGCTTCCGGCGGAGGGCAACTCCGGTTGCAGACCGACCGCTTGCAGCTCCCGCATCTTCGACCGCAATGCCGCCCTTGGTCCATTACCGTCCACCGACCCGGCCGCCCCGGAAAGCCCGCCACCGCAGACGCAGCCCTGGGGAGCCAGATGGCCCGGCAACATCGTTATGTTTGCCCCAATCTTTCTCCCAGTCGGCAAGCGAAGGCGAGGGGCGCAACGCCCCGGAGCCGGAGGAAGCCGGCCGGCGAGGTGCCTTCCAGACTCGGACTCTCAACAACGTCCATGCCGACCGCCCAATCACCCCTATGGAAGGCCGAAGAGGTCGCGTACCAAGCCAACCGCCGGATCGCCCGCCACGTCCGGTGGCTTCCGACGCCGACCACTCACCGGTCCGGGTGTCCCCGAGGCGTCCGGCGACTTCTCAAAGTGTTGCGACCACCCACGCCGCGCCGCAGGGCTGCCGGCGCAAGCGGCTTACGTTCGCTCACCGGTGAACCCGGCCCGCGCCGACACCCACGAAACGCAACATCCGGACAAACGGCTGGCCAACATCCCAGAAACCGATGTCCCGACCCAACGCCGTTGCCAAGGCGACCCCCCCCCCGCCCGGGCGATCAAAAAAGAGGGAAAGCGGCATCCCCAGCACCATCTAAATGCAACCGTAAACCAATAAGCCTTAATAAACCAAAACAACAAAATCCGGCAAATCGGCCTCAACCCCACCCTGTGGGGAATTACCGGGTGGACCGCCTTCGCCCAAACCCAAGGAAGCGATTGGACGGGCGCAACCCAGGGCCAGGCCGGGTGTTGGGTTCCTTCCGAACCGGAGCCGGTATAGAAATAATCCAACGGTTTGGGCCTCCCAACACAACACCTGGGGTCCATTGGTACGCCCTGCCCGTTCCGAGGCTGCCGACGAAAGTGGGGATAAAGGGGCTCCCGTCCCAACCCGCCGACGGAGCTCCCGGGCGCTCAGGAAAGGGATTCCCTGGCCGGTTTTCGGGCTTATTCCCGATCGGGAAATTTACCTCACTGCAATCTTCTTCCGTCAGCCTGGACAGTGGATCAGAACAACCGGGGCACTGTTTCCCAGCTGGACGAAATCCTTTTAATTCCCGGGCATAACGGTGGGCATGGCGCGGAAGGCGGGGCCAGCCCAATGTCCCGGTGCCGGGCATGACCATCCTCCACGCCCCCGGCCCATCCGCGGTTGGGTGCGGCGGCAACCCCCGGCGATGGACTGCCCCAAGCCGCGAGACACACCGGCCATCTCGCCAATCGCGCGAGCCTTTCCGCCAACCGGACCGCAGATGCCCGGGTGGCCAACGGGAAGCGAGGAGAAGGGACTTAAAACCGGGCCCACCACCACCACCCATCCAGACGCGTGGTTGGTAACCACGGCGGACGGATGGACCCATCCACGAAAACATCAGCGGCCCTCAAACGGAACATTTCCCGCCGAGCGCCGGCCGGAAAGGGTGCGTGCGTCCGCCCCGGAGGAACCGACCGGCCTTTGACGGGCGGGCGGTCGCAGTGCGGGCGCCCGCTCGGGCGGGGCCTCCTGGCCCACACCTGTCCACCACCTGTCCCCATTTCCAGGGGCAGGGTCAAACCCAATCCGCTTAACAGGCGCACCCCTGTCCGTGCACACCCTGGCCCGCATTCAATCCGGGGTCCAACGGACTCCTTAACAACAGGGATTCGTTTGACACCCCTCATCGGGAGACGAAATTCAAATAAAAATAAAAGAAAAGTCCGTGGTTCAGGGTCCGGGAAGTGGGTTTCCGGTTTTCCAGGCAAACGGCAACGATGGAACAACCATTACGCCGACACTTCAGCCGCCGGCAAATGGACCTTCAAGGCGGGAGCGTCGGTAGGGCCCAAACAAATTGCAACAAACCACCACCACTACCATACAAGCCGGGTGACACGACCCCCGAAGGGCTGCCGGAACAGAGGGGTAGGAAATACACTGTTACAACTGGCAAATCGGTTTGGGCGGAAACCTGATTTCTGGGCGGCGGGTCGTCCGCCGCTGGGTTCGCCGAGCGACCACCGCCGCCGCGCCGACAACGGCGAATCAATGGGGTTGAAGCGACCCGTCGCCAGGGCAGGCCTTCGACAGCCCCGGAATCGTTTTGCCGGTTAATCCGGCCCGATTCGTAAAGTGCGGTTGCCTGGCCCCTCTTAGGACAATCCTCAAGGGGCAGGGCGGGGCCGTTGCGGCGATCTGGGGGCGCCGTGACCCACCCTACTTGCGGCTTTAAGGCTAAAGGGTTAGGTTAATGTCTGGAACCCGGGAGGTGTTGGGCTCGGGCAGCAGGCTGCCACCCCTCGCCCAGGAGCATGACATCCCTGTCATCCTCCTGGGGGAAAAACGACCAGGTTCCAGTCCGGGTTTAAGTTATCCCGGCGAGATATCTCCCTTGGCGTGCCCTTGGTTGCAAGCCCCGTCTTGGTCGGGAGATCTGGTACACGATGAGGTTGGGATTTCCAATACATCTCATTTACCTCCGTGGGGACCCCGCCCTTTGCGTTGCCGGAAAGGAGATCTGCCGTACGCCCATATCGCCCGCCAGCCAATTTGCCCGATTCACCCATCTTCATTGGCAGCCCCTAACTCTGATTGTCGGAACCTTAGCGCCAAAAGCACGTTTGCGGGGTTGTGGGGACCAGGAGCGGGGCGGGTTTCTCCGCGGACCTGATCGGTGGGGATTGAGGTGCCCTTTAGAACCCATTATCAGCCGGGTGAGGTCGGGTCCGGAATCCTCGATATTGCCCTAAGTTTTAATGGAATTTTCCCCTTTTCGGAGGACGCTTTTCGACGTTTCCCACAGCATTTACCTGTTTCACGGATCTGGGTGCAGCGGTGGGTTGGCCGCGCAGGCTCCGCGGAGGAGGATCGACTGGCGGAAATACCACTCCGTAATGGAAAAGTTAAAACTGCCTCCAGCATCGCTTGCGGAAGATGTGGTTTAGCGGCTGACAGACTTGGTCTCGAATAAAGGAGGCCAAGGAGGCCCAATCGACCTATTCCGCGGGGGTCACGCCAGCCAACAATTACCCGCCTTGCCTTATGCAAAACGCAAGCGAGCATTCTGCCCTTTTGGGCGCCCCGTTGCCCGCGGGCCAAAGCGTGAATTCAACCGGGTGTCGGAAGGTTTTCCCGGAAAGGGGAAAGACCACCGGGTGAGTTGGAGGCGACGTGGATGCCGCCTGGCGAGCATATCCGTCGCCACCTCCTGGGCGTCGCTCTCTGGAACCACCCAGCCATCTGCCCCGTTGACTGGCAGGTGGTTAACCTTGTTTCCAGTGCCCCTGCGAGGCGGAGATTCTTGCCGGAACACTTGGAACAACAATTTACCCTAATCCTCCCCAATTTACAAAACGCTGGTTCGCCACCACGTCAGGTCGAGAATAGTGTACAGGGTTTCTGTCGTCCCAACGTCGGATCTTGCTGGGTGGCATTTATGTCGCCCGGCGAAGGAATTTGGCGTTCGTCGGTAACAACCAGGGTGATGGGATTCGAATGCGGCCAAGCAGCTCCCTGGGCGGGCAGTCGTGAAATGGCGCCTTGTTCCAGGATACTCCATTTTCCGGGGACGTGGAAAACCGGTAATTACCGTGCTGCCCTAAACCGGAAGGAGGACGACTACCTAAGGTTATCCCCCGATCACGTTTGTTGTGCAATCCGAAACTCTTTGACGGCGCGGCCCCAGGCTCCGCCCGCACGTCTCATCCGGACGAGCAGCACCGGTTTCCGGGCAGCCACTCCAACGGAATTTACCAAGTTGACCCGAGGTTGCCGACGCGTTCCACAAGAAATGTTGGGCGTAAGGTCGGTTAGGTCTTTCTCGAATATCGAGGAAACTTTGGGAAGTGGCATGAGGGTTTCTGTTAAACTGTCCCGTTAATACCCCAATCCCGCGGGTTGGTGCGGCTAATAAGCGTCATGTTTAAAGTGGGCCGACCCTATTTCCAAAGGGAATTTCCGTTTCCGACAGCCGGCAGATCTTAGCCGGGAACCACAGGGATCTTGCGTCTCGCCGGTTCCTGTATGCTTTACCCAATGACATTTCCCACCCTGGATGGTTGCCTTCAGGATGGTGAAAGGTTTCAAACTTTGCCTTGTTTGCCGACGACGGCGCGTTTTTTGGCGTCCCGTCGGTTTCGATAATCGCGGCCCGTCCGGATGAGAAGTTTTCGACTTGCTCCTGATTGGTTTGGACCGTGGCGGATTGGTCTCAACGTCTTAAGGAACTACCGCATTTTGCCTCGACCAGATCCACCAAGTCTCGCCGGTTGCCCTGGCGATCGCGGGCAACATCGCCTGGAGCGACCGATAACTTTCCGGATGCAAAATAAACCGCACGCTAACCGGGTCCCCCATGTTGAAAGTGGTCAACAGCGCCAAACAGCGCGGCGGTTTTACGGCCTGTTTGGCAAACCCCTGCCCCTCCGGACTGGTTATCTGTGGCCAAAGGCATTGTGCCTCGCGGTTTGACCTGCGGCCCCGGCGGACGCGTTAGCATCGGCCAATCCAGCGGAAACGACTACCGTCCAACAAAATCTGTCCCCTTCCGGGTCATTTGGCGCCGGGCGCTACTCCCAGGAACGGCGTGATTGCAAGGGAAAACAGGGTCGGTTCGGGCGTTTAATTTCCGTTTGGCGCGCCATCTATTGACCGCGCAGATAAAACGGACCACATCTAACCTACACGGCTTTGCGCCCCGCCAACTGACGGGCGCCCTATCCACAGGAATTACTGCTGTTGGGTGATCGGCCGGGTTGCCGGGGGATGAGGGCTGGACACCCGGGAACGACAACCAATAGTTGGCACAACCCGGCCCGCGAAATTGGTTGCTTCGTATGGTGGGCGCCCTTCGCAGCAGCACACTATGCGGGCAAGTCCAAATATGCGACCTCCGTTGTCCGAGAAAAGCCGGGGTCGATAAGCGACGCGCATGCCTCGCAATGTCGGCCTCCTGGTGAGGCTCCCGGGGGTGTCCGTGTTAAAATCGGATGGCCTGGGGCGCCCTCGCGGACCGATGCTGTTTGGCCGTTGTCATTTATTGACGGCGGAAACGAATTGACCCTGAGCCGCAAGTACGGTTTGCCGGGGGACTGGGCCCCTTGCCCGTTGCAACTCGGGTCTGGGGATAACCCCGATACCCGTACCTGCCCCCTGTCCCAGGGCGGTGTGGGCCATTTCACGCCACGCGCCACTAAAAGCAAGGGTGCGGCCGGCCAATAAACATCCCGCCATCATGCCCACGCTGTCGGGAACGGGAACCCAGACCAACGCCGGTTCCTGCCCGAGTATCACCATCTAATCCTCCACTACCAAAAAGGCAGGCTGGGTAAACCTTTTCCAAACCAAAATTAAGCCCGCCAAACGCCCGACCCGGAAACCAAAAGCCCGCCCCTCGAACGCAACTGAACCCCGAAGACAAAAAGGGGACATATCCTCCTCGTCGCCGAGTTCCTGCGGAATGGACCACCCTTCCGCAGAGCTCAAGCGGCGTTGGGAATTTCCGAACGCTCGGCCATGCGGGAAGGGTTCGATTCTTGCCCGGGATCCATTTACCGCATTGCAAAAGGTGCCCGCGAAAATTCGAGGCCCCCAGCATCCCACTGGTTCGCCCTTACCCGAGCACAAATGCCGGGGTGGGGACTTCCTTGCCGACACCTAATCCGAGGGTCGTTTCCAACGGAATTGCTTTCCGGGAAACACGTAAACTCCCCAACCAAGAGGGTCGGCCGCAAGCGTCTTCTATCTCAGCTCGATCATATGGAGGACGGAAGCTTAGGAACTATGCGGTCGACGAACTTTCCTGTACATGCCGGGCATCAGTAAAAGCCTGGAGGCCGGACCGGCCGGCCCGGTGTCACAGATGCCAGCAGTTTAGGCATGCATCTTTGTGACCCTTACCTAAACCAAATCACCTGCGTGAGGATGCGCCGGCCATCACCCGGCCCTCCCCCAATGCAAGGGACAAAGCCCAAACGCCTCCGAAGTGTGCCAATTGCGGAAAAGCGCCCTTCAAAGAAAGATGCCCTGTTTCCGGGGCCCCGGGGGTGAACTACAGGGCTTCCCTCCCTCCCAAGGAACAAAGGCCAAGGTCATCAAGACCAGCACGGGTGGAGCACCTAGTCTCAAAGAAGAGGGTGCCACCCGTCCGGTAGTGACCCGATGCGTTTTGGCAACAACCCCAAAAACAACCAGGACCCGAAAAATTGCCACAACAGCACCAAACATCGCATAGTGAAGACGGGCATGGCACAAACTCCGAAGAAAAGGCCCGTAACGGGGAGGCGCAAAAAATAAATAAAGCGCCCTCCGAACTAGAAAATACCAAATATCTCCACCACTCTAATGCCGCCAAATTTTCAACTCAAGGGGCGGAACTGGCAGAAACGATAACACCGCGGGGATGACGGAGCACCAGCATCCGAGGCTGATGCAACCCAACAACTTCCGGGATTAAAAATAAAGTCACCTTTAACGGATTACACAGATTCCCGAAGCGGCGGGTCGTCCGCCGCAAATGCGCCGGACGACCGCCGCGCCCCCCCTGGGTAAATTGGTCAGCGCAACCAAGGGCCAAGGTGGGGTAACGGCCCGGACGGCCGCCAACCAGATTGGACGTTTTGTCCGGACCGTTCCTCGGTATTTTCAGGGTTCTCCCGGCAATGGCGACCGGGGCGGGAGCCCGGTGGCGGGTTTTTAAACGTGCATTCCCCTCTCAAGCATCTTGAGACTAACGAAACCATTAGTTAATGTATTGGAACCCCGGTGGTTGGGTTCAGAAAGCGAACTCCCGCACCCTCGCCCAAATATGGAAACTTCATGTCATCCCAGGGGAACTATCCCAAACCGGGTTCAATCCCTCCCTCTTCTTCGTTAAATCCCGGCGCAGGGTCACGGCCCAGGGGACGTGCGTCAAAGGGTAAGCCGTTCTTGTACGTCGGGACTTGGTACCGATAAAAATTAAGCCGCTGGTTTTCCTTGATGGGGTTAAGCTTTTGCGTGATGGTAAAGGGAATTTGCACATCGCCGCGTATCGCCCCCTAATACGTTTTGCATTCTCGAATATTCCTTTTTTGATTAATCCCAAACTTTTCCGGGGCGATCTCAACGAAAACCATCCACTGGGGTTGTCGGAATCCGAACAAAGCAGGGCAGTGCTGGCACGACGCGGATCGGTGGGGCTATGACGTGTTGGTTTCAGGCCCACGCATTTCCGACCAATAGGCGGAATTGGGGAGTAGGGATTACTCAATTTCGCTTGAATATTTATATTGGTCTTGGGAAGTCCCTTTACGGCGTCGACCTCCCCCAGTTTTAATCTCTCTTAATGGGGGCCCTCCCGATCGACCCCAAAGGCTTGGAGAAATTAACTGGGGAAGATACCCCTCCGCTATGGAAAACTACGACTTCCGGACAGATTATGACTCCGGAAAGATGTTGAATACTGAAAAATTAAAACCGTATATAACGGAAGGGGCTAAGGAGGCGGCATCAACGCCGCCTTCCGCAAAGGTCCGCGTAAATCCTGGTTGCCGCAAAATTTTACTGGGGCGCCAAAAAGGAAACTACCGTTGGCTGTGGGGCGCGTCGGGTTGCCCGCGGTTGGGACCGAATTTAATAAGTTGTCGAGGAAGGGGAAGGTGAAAAACCACCAGGTTGTGTTGTGGGAACGGCGGGAATCCGATGCTGCGGGCCGAGCATGTTCCGTCGTTACCCCTCCGAAACCGGCACTTATCCCGGCTAAACGGGCAGTGTGTCCGCTGATTGGCAAAAAGTGGACGACGTTGTTATAGGGGCTGTAGACAGGCGGAAATTCTGGCTGAACAATCTGGAGGAACAATTTACTCCCAATCCTCGAATAACAAAAGCACCAATTGGTATCACCGGGCCATTATTTGGGTTGGTAGAAAGCCGGTGCCGGGAATTTCTTGGGTTCCGGCGCCAACCTGAGCGGAGTGGTTTTTGTCCCCCCCGAGGTTGGGCGAGCATTGCGGACGTAAATGCGCCAAAGCCCCTGGGCATGACCGGAATACCTAATGCGGCGGCAAAATGCCCAGACGGACGGTCCCAGGTCCCCGTCTGTTCAACGGAAATACTCCGTACGGGTTTTCCCGAGTGTGGAAACCGGTAAAGGTTTTCGCTTTAAGGGGCCCAAAGACCAAACGCTTGCCTGGCTTCGGGAAAGCTTTATCTCATATTGCCGAAACTCTTCAGGCGGCTGCTACCGCAGGCTGCGCCCGCACCGTCACATTACGTGACGAGCAGCACGGCCTTTTCGTGGTGGCCCGCTCGGCCAACTTCCCTTTCCCGGTTTGCTGTACAGGCTTACGTTTGAAAAAATGCCAAGCGTAAGTCGGTCCGGGTCCTTCTCGATATCGAAAGGCCTTCGACCGAAGTATGGCCCAGGGGCTGCTTGGAAGGTTACTGGAGGAACCTCACCATACCGCCACCAATTGTGCGGATAACGTCCTATTTAGACGGTTCGTGTTTTATGTTAGTGTTGGGGCTCCTTCGACAACTCGGAAGAACCTTGTCCGGGGTACCGCAGGGGATCTTCGTGGCGCCCATTCTATACGCGGTTTCAAGGGCATTCCCCTGGATACTCCGGCTCCAGGATGGTGAAAGAGGTGTTATACGTTGTTTTCCGACAATGGTGCTTATTTCACGTCATCTCGATTTGCTTAAAGCAGAATGCAGAGGGTTGCTTGACTTGCTTTCCGGGTGGTTGGAACAAATGGCCATTTTCGCTCAACGTCAGAAAACGGACCTTCTGTTCGACGCGGTTTACCGGTTATATCGGGTCACGGTTACCTCGCGGCACCGTCCTGGACGCGGTTACTGTCTACCTACTCAAAGGGAAAAGATTACCGTCCAACAAAAATCCCAGTGTCTGCGCACGATCGTTGGGGGCCGGAACGCTCTTCCGCCAGACCTAAAGGTCGAATCTATCAAGCAATTCTAGTCCGTCTCTCCCGAGACGAATGTTTGATAGTGCCGGACAACCGGGCCGCCCGAATCTCCACAAATTCCGCACCTTGCGCCGCCCCCTGACGGTCGTCCCTATCACGAGTTACTGCGGGGAAGGTTCATTGGAGGGCGCAGGGGAACCAATGAATAATCCCAGAATTGACCTTCTTTTTGGCCGAAAGTGGACTCCTCGTTCGTTGCCGTTCTTGATTCACGGGGCCTTCCAAAGGCCTGTCGGTTAATTGCAGGCAAAGTTTCAATGTTAAAATTGCTTAGGATCAAGCAAAGTCAAGGGAAATAAAGTTGTGTAGACTTTGTCCTGTCGTCTTTCCCGGGTTCTCAAGGGTGTCTCCCGAGATGGCCTTCAGCACCCCTAAAATTATTCTGATGAAGCTCCGGTCATCACTTGGATGACGTAGAAAATATATTTAGTCTCCGTAAGATTGCTAAAAGAGGAATCAAAGGCCCAGGGGTCTGTTTACACCTGAGATGATGTCGGGTCGTGGGAAATACCCCGTGCCCAGCCCTGCCCGATCCCGCCTAAGGGCGGTGTTTAGATGACCCTCTGCTGCTGCTGCCACTATAAGAGCTACCATTGGTCTGTCAAGGTTCCCCGATTGGCCAATTTGGTGCCTTTCATCCTTTCCTGTTTTTCCCGCAACCCAGGGCATCACCGGTGATTCGGAGTTCCAAAGCAACGTATCGTACTTCGCCCCTTTTTCTTTTTGAAAGGGTTGGTTTAACCCTCCGTGGCAGGAACTACCCTTTCCTCCTCCTCACGCCCCCCTGTTTGCGGGCACCTTGCTTTGGGCTTCCCTCACGGGTTTCCACCTTGGCCGGGTGCACCCTGGGGAAGTAAGGCGTGAGACATCCATCGGGTGATCGAAAACCACTGCTCAACACCTGCGGTACACCAGCTCACCGCCAAATATGGACAAAGGTGAAACCAAAACCCCCTCGACCCTAGCAAAAGCGGACCGGGCCCTGCCGGTTTGGACCGACCGCTTGCGGTCCAAACCTCTTCGACAGAGATGCACCGGTGCCCATCCCCCTAAAGATCCAGCCGCCGCAGGGAAAGCCGCCCCTCCACCGCTCCCGGGCAGCCTGGGGCCAAGATGGCCACGGCAACATCTTGATGTTTTGCCGTCCCATCTTGGCCCCAATCAAGACAGCAAAGCGAAGGGCGTAACACCCCCGGAACCGGAGGAAAGCGGCCCAGATACGCCAAACGAAGATGATGATGAGGTTTGGACGTCGGACTCCTCAGATTCAGACGCAACCAACATCATAACCGACCCGTCCCGCCCATTTGAAGGCCGCCGAGGCCCGTCACAACCAGCCGCCGGGGTCCCCCGCCCGTCCGTGGTCTCGACGCCCGACCCTCACCGGTCCGGGTGTCCCGATGACTTGGTGGAATTACCTCGACATTTCGGACAACACGCCCCACCTGCCGGGGGCTGCCGGCGCAAGTTTCTTCTCGGCAATATCACCGATGAAACACAAAGCGCCGACGCCAACAGGCAAAGTACCCCCAACCCGGCAACAACAACAACAGCAACAGCCACCACGGGCCATGTCGCCAACACCGGCCCTTTCGGAGCTACCCCTCCCCCCTCGCCACAAAGGCGACCAGCGGGAAAGGAAAGGAAAATCAAAAAACAAACCACCGGAACAACTCCAACTGGTCAAGACCCAACGAACGGCAACAACATCTGCCAAAACGACGACCTCCCGCCCATCTGGTGGAGAACCTGCCCAGGAATGGACCGCACACTTCGCTCTTAAGGAAGCGTCGGACGGGCAACCGCCGGAACCCTTGGCCGGTGTGCGGTTCCTCCCGGGCGAGGGCGGGCGGGTAATAAAAGGATACCTGACGGGGGCATCCAACAACCACCGAAATACATTGGTGCGTACCCCCCGTTCGGGGCCTGCCAACAAGGTGGGCATAAAGGGCTCCGCGTTAACACCCGCCGGCGGGGCTCACCCAGGCGCTGAGAGAAGGGATTCCCGGTCCAATTCCCCTCATCCCCAATCCCAACAACCCCTGCATATTTTCGTCCAGCTGGACGGGATGGAAAACCAAAACTTGTCAGCCCTGTACCAGCTGGACGGATTGTAACATGCCGGGCATAACCGTCGGGCATGGCGGGACGGCAGGACCCGCCCAATGCCCGGCGCCAGGCGTACCGGCCCCCACGCACTGCCACCCACCCCGCTGCGACCGTTGCGGCGGCAACCACCGGCCAACCGGGACTGCCCCAAAAGTAGGAACACACCCCATCTGCGCCAATTGTGCGGGGCCGCCCGCCAATGACCGCCAGATGCCCGGTGTACCAGCGTGGAAGCCAGATGTCGCGGCATGGCTGCCGGGACCGCCACCACCACCCCAGGGACTTACGGTCAAGGAATAACTACAGAACGGGTGGACCACCATACAAAAGTAGGGAGGCGCCCGGAAACCGGAACATTTCCAACGAGCGCCCGGAGAAAACGTGCGTTCCCGCCCCGGAGGAGCCGACGGGCACTGACGAGCCGCGTCGCAGCAACGGCTTTCCGGCGCGGGGCCCGGAATAATAATCCCCCACCGGCCCGCATTTTCCAACGTCGGGGAAACGGACTCTTAGCTAATGAGCGGATTAACGCCGTTGACACCTCATCGGGCGATGAACCCAGAATAATGTAAACAAAATAAACGTAAAAAGGAATCGCCGTCGTCGTCCGTAAAAAATATTAGGAAGTGGCTTTGATTTGAAATAATAATAATAATAATAAAACAACAACAAAAGGAATACAAGACCACTAACCCAACGCTCCAGCCGCCAGCCAATGGGACCCAACCGGGCCTAGTACGAACCCAACGAAGCACCACCACCGTCTACCAGCGAGGCGAGGCGACGCCGGGGCTGGGGGAGGAAAAGGAGGAACCAAAGACACTTTATTACAAAATCGGTCTTTGTATTTAACCATGGAAAACCGAGATTCCGGCGGGTCCTTGCAACGGTCAAGCGGCAGGTGACCACGCCGCCGCCGGCGACCAGGTCAGTGGAAGTGGTGACCGTGCGCCAGCGCAGGCCTTCGACCGGCACTGCCGAATCGGTTTTCCCTTTAATAGGCCCGAATTCGTAAGTCCGGTTGCTGGCCTCGTGGGAACGTCCTCGCTGCGTGGCGGCGGGGGCGGAGCCAGTTGCCGGCGATCTGGGCGCCGTGACCCCCCGCCGTCTTTTCAAGGGGCCTAACAAGGTTAAGGCTAATTGCCTGGAACCCGGGAGGTGTTGGCTCGAAAGGCGGCGGGGGCGCCACCCTCGCCAAGAGCATAACATCCCTTGTCATCCTCCTGGGGAGACAATTGACCGGGTTCCCAGTTTCAAAGGTTTAACTTCTTCGGAATCGGCCGCGACGAGAATGTCTCCCAGGCGTGCCCTTACCGTGGTACGGCCTCTTGGTGCGACGAGGATCCTAGTACCGATGAAATTGGTTTGCCAATCTCTCCCCGGCTCGGTGGGCCCGCCCGTCGCTGGAAAAGTTTGCACTTACGCCGCCAATCCGCCGCCCAAACGCAACCTGTGCCCGATATCCCACCTTTTCGATGGCAAACCCCGCTCCCAGTTGTGGAACCTTAACCCAAACATGGCCCCGGGGGTTGTAAGGAACCCAGCAGGCGGGCCGGGTTAACGCGGACCCTTGATCGGTTGGGGGATTAGGGTGCATCACGCCTATTCCCCGGGGGTCACGCGGCCAGCAATTACCGCTTGCGCCTACGCCTTATGCCAAAGCGCCAAGCGGGCCATTACCCCGCCGCTTTTGGGGGCGCACCCGGCCCGTGGGCCCAAGCGTGAATTCAACCGGGTGTCGGAAGGATTTCCGGAACGGGTGGAAGACCACCGGTGGGTTCGGGGCGCGTTTGATGCCCTGGCGAAACCTTTCACGCTTCACCTCCTGGAACCTCAACTCTCCTCGACCACCCGGCCATCTGCCCGTTGACCTTGAAACGGAAGTGGTTAACCGTTGTTTCAGTGCCCCTGCGAGGCAAAATTTTTGCGGAACACTTGGAAAGAGCAGTTTCCCAATCCTCCCCAATTTACAAAACCCGGCGTAGGTCCTTGCCCACGGTGGTCGAGAATAGTTCGGAAATTTCCTTCGTCCCCCGTCCCGGATCTTGCAGAAATTGTTTGTCGCCCGAGGTCTGGAACCTCGCGGTTGTTAACGTCGTAAAGGCCCGGGTGATGATGGGTTCGGGCGGCCAAACGCTTCCTGGGCGGGCAGTCGTAGGGCCTTTAAGGGTTCTCCGTACGGGGGTTTTTCCGGGGACGTGGAAACCCGGTGATTTTCATGCCTAAAAAGGGGGATTGGAAACGACTCCGGAAATTATCCCCTATTACGTTGTTGTCGCCCGAAACTCTTTGAGCAGGCTGCTTCGGAGGCTGCGTCCCACTCTCATTACGGGAGCAGCACGGTTTTCCGGGCAGCCACTCGGCGGTTACCGGATTGACCCGAGTGTTGCGGGTTTCCGGTTGAAAATTTTGGACCCAAAGTCGGTCGGAGTCTTTCCGGGAATTTCGAAAGGAGTGGTGGCAACAAGGACTTCTTGTAAAACTGCTCGTTAACTTCACCATACTGGCGCGCGTTGGTGCGGCTTAAACGTCTTTATTTAAGGGGGGACTTCCCTTGTAATCGTCGAAATTCCCGTTTCGAAACGGGCAGATCTTATGCGGGTACCACAGGGGATCTTGCGTCCCGCCATTCTGTATGCTTTTACACCAAATTTCCCCCTGGATGGTTTGCCTTGGGGATGGTGAAAGGGTGTTCGACTTGCCCTTGTTTGCCCAAACGACAGCCGCCTGTTTTACGTGGCCCGTCGGTTTCGATATCGCAAGACGTCGGGATGCGAAGTTGGCTCGACTTGCTCCTTGATTGGTTGGACAAGTGGCGGATTGGTCTCAATGGTGACTACCTTTCCTCGACCGGATCCGGGAAGTCTGGCGCCGTTACTGGCCGACCCGGGCAAAACTCGCCTGGGCGGCGATAACTTATCTCGGATTGCGGCCGGCCGCACGTAAGCGGTTTTCCCCATGTTGAGGTGGTCCAACAGCGCCGGAAACGGCGCGAGCGGTTTTACGGCCTGTTTGGCCCGCCCACCCCTCCGGAACCGGTTTCCAAAGGCATTGGCTCCGCGATTGACCTACGCGGCCCCGGCAGCCGGCGTTAACCGGCAAGCGGAAACTTTCGGTCCCAACAAAATCTGCCCGGTCTGGTTGGCGCCGGAAGGGCGCTACTGGGGCGAAACCGGGGTTCAGGGACTTGAATCCGGGTGGTCGAGGCGTTTGTTGTCCGTTTTGGCGCCCCAGTCCCTTATGACCGCGCAGATAACGGACCCATACTGACCTACGGCTTTGCGCCGCACCGCCCTACGGGCGTTCCAGGGAAATACTGTGTTGGGTGATCCGGTTTGCGGGGCGATGAGGCTGGGCACCCGGGAACAACCAATGGTGTTAACCACCAGCCCGGAATGGGTTTTCGTATGGTGTGTTACCCTCGTTGCCCGGCAACTTTCACCAAGGCAAGTCCAAATAATGCGACCTCGTTGTCCGGAAAAGCCGGGGTCGATAAGCGACGCTTTGCCTCCTGTCGACCTCCTGGTGGGAACTCCCGGGTTTGTCCGTGAAAGCGGATGGTTCAGGCGCCCCTCTCGCACAACATGCTTTGTTCGTTGTCATTTTATCGACGACGTAAACGAATTAACCTGAGGCCCGCAAGGTGGACGGTGCCGGGGGACTTGGGCCCGCTTTCAACTCGGGTCGCCGGGGATAACCCCACGTACCCACCTGCCTTTCCGGCCCCAGGGGCGGTGTGTAACGGCCCTCACCATAATACATCTCTCCAAAAAGGAATACCATTGGTCCGTCAAGGTTCGCCGCGGTTGGCCAATGTTGGTGCCGCTTCATCGCTGCTGTTTTCCCACCTACGTCACGGAGCATCACCAGTGATTCAATTTGCACTGTAAAATTTCTTTTAATTTTAAAAAATTAAGACGGTGCAGCTGGAATGACCCACAATCTCCGAGGACTCTCCCTCCCTCCTTGTTTTGCGGACGCTTTGCTGGGCCTCCCCGGGGTCTCACCGGCACGACTGTCACGGAGGAAGGGGCGTGGCCTTCCTTTGGCCCATACTCCCGCTGTCGGCTCCCCGCCAACCATTCCGGACAAAGGGGCCACCACCACCACCCCGCCCCAGCCCACGGAGGACAAGCCCAGGCCACAAAACCATCAACCAAAAGAAACCTTTGTTCACCATGGAATCCACCAATCCATCTGGGGCGCCCGCGGTAAACCAAACCGGACAACCCCTGCAGACGCAGCCGCGCCCAGCATCCGGTGGCGGCGATGCATCGGTGTCCTCGCCCTTCGGAACGCCGTTGACGCGGCGCGAGGGGCCCACCTCCGTCAAAGGGGAAGAAAGGCCCAAAGTCCCACCGAGGATGAATCTGCCTGTTCATCACCAATTTCGTCCCGTTCCCATCACCTGCGCCAGGCCGCCGGCCCGTACCCGCGGTCCCGTTTTCCGCCGATTTCGTCGGCTGGAGGAAGTCCTATTCCGGTCGTTGGACCACGCTTCCCGGCCGCCAACCTTTTGGCGGCATCCTTGCGACGTTAACGCCTCAATGCCGGAAGGAAAACACCCAAACCCACGAGACACCCGACACCACTGCAGCCTTCACCGCCGCCAATCCCCCCTCGTCGCCGGGCCAGGGGAACCGCCAACCCAAAACGGCACCCCGACATCATCAGCAACTGCAGCCCCCAAAATCACAGCAAGGAAGGCCACTCGGCATCCTACCCCAATCTTTGGGAAACGCCCAGGTAGGGCTTTTCCCCTTTCCTTGACCCTTGAACCACCCAACGCTCTCCTTTGGCAAGGGGTTCGTTTCCTGCCAAGGGACGGAACGGTACCGGGCATTTAAGCCATGGTGGGCGAGGCGCCTGGCTCCATCCACTGGTGCGCCCCGCCCGCCGCAGCAACCACCGCATGGATCGGCGGGGGACCCGCCCCCCCCCTGGGAAAATCCCGGGCTCCTGGAATAAAAGGCTTCCCCCTGCGCCCCTAAGCCCTTCCGTGACTTTACGGGTTTTTGTCAGCTGGACCCGCCGAAACCCAGGAAAATTTTAGCCCTTGCCAGCTGGGAACTCCTGTTTGGGGCCCAAACTGGGGCGTGGCGCGGAAGGGAGCCAGGCCCCTCGGGCCCCAGCCGGACGTGGACCACCCCTGCCCCGACCCGCCGGTGCGTGAGATGCGCCGGGAACGGCCGGCCATGGACTGTCCCGCTTCCGGAAGCACCGCCAAAGTGCGCAAATTTGGTAAGGGCCACCTTTGGCCAACGATCAAGGTGTCCGCTCTCTCAAAAAGCGGGGAAGCGGGCTCGCCCGGCTCCGAATTCCTGGCCAAGCGGGGGAAAGAACAGGGGCCGGACGGATGGACGACGGTTTGGACGCCGCGGCCGCAATCGGGGACGGACCCGACGGCCCAAAGTGAAATTGGCGGGCCGAACGGGCCCAAGACCACCCCCAACAGCCAGCCCAATGGGACAACGGTCGTTTTCTGCAAGAAAAAGTCCAACGCGCGGGCGGAATTCGCTCCGCGATCTGAAACCAAGTCGGACCTGCCCGGGGAGACCAAAAGGCCGGCCGACCGGAAAGAAAAGGAATCTGCCCCTGGAGGTTCATCTCCAGCAACAAAACAGATCCGCCAACCAACAGCAACAACACTGCATCTTTGAGCCAACCAAGGGCCGGCAAAGGACAACCAAACCAAAGAAGTCCTGGGCAGGGAACACGACGCCGCTAAAACTTCAGGGTTGCACTCAAACGCTTGTTCGCGAACCGCGCAAATCCAAAGTTAACACCGTAACACAAACTTTAAACACCGAGGCGGCCAAGGTCGTCTGGCCGCTGAAAACCAGGCAGGCGACCCGCCCAAAGCGTCTAACCGGGGGAGGTAAATGAGGGGCGCCGACTGCTCAGGAGACCCCGACGGTTCAGGAATCGTTAGGTTTATTAAACCGGTTTCCCCGGACGGTTACGGGTCTAATTAAGACTTTCCTCGCTCCCAATAGCGGCCGGACAGGGCCGGTTGCGGTTATCCGGCGCCTCTTGGCAACCTTGATTGCGTCTCAAAGGTTTAGTAAGCTCAAATACTTTATTTGGGCCCGGTGGGTGGTCGAAAAGCGGCGGCTGCGCACCCTCGCCCAAATGTATGACATTCCGTATTTTGGGGAGACTAAACCCGGGCTTAAATTCAAATGTACCTAATTTCTTTGTTTCCGTCCGGTGGGGTCACCGGGGGCTTCTCCCCGTGGTACGGCGGCCTTCTCGTTCCCGGGGATCCTGAGAAGGGAAATCAAGTTTTACCGGGACTTCATCTCCCCCGCAATTTGGGGATCGCCTTTGCGGGCCGGCGGCGGTTTTCCCGCCGCATAACCGCCCGCCTGGAAAGCCGGCCTGCCCCGATATCCACTTTTTGGGTGGTAACCGGCCCGGCGTGATTTGTGGGCGACCTCAACCCAAACTTTTGGCGGGGGTGCAACACAAGAAAAACCGGACGGATACTTGCGAAGGCCTCGATCGGTGGGGTTATGGAAGTGTTGGCTCCCCCTAACCCGACCATCAAAATTTGGACGGATATTCTCGACGATTCCTCAATTTCCGCTGGGGTTTCCGATTAAGTGGACCGTCTTGCTAACCAACATCCCACCTTTCCCTACCCTAGTCTCTCTTAAGCAGGCTACGGTAGGGCCCAGAAAGCTCGCAGGAGGAATTGTGGGAAAGGTTACCCCGCTCCTTGGGCAAAATCCAAGTTTTCTTATTAGTTAACCCGGAAGAAGGGTCGGGGCGGCGGCTGTCAGACTTGGTTGCCATTAAGGACGCCAGGGGAGGCCGCCTCCTACCAATAACTGGAAGTAACACCCTACCTCCTCCCGGCGCCCGCATTATGGCCAAAACCAAATCCGCCCTGCAAACTCTGGAAAAGAACAAGATTGCCGGGTTAAGAGAGACTTTTAATAGACTTGCTGGGGTTTTCGGCTGGGGTGAAAAGACCACCCCGTGGGAGTTGTGGGGCGACGTATGGAGCCCGCTGGGCGACCGTCTACGTCGCTCCTAGTCGAAACTCACCTCAAACCAAAACGGCCATGTCCATTGAAGATGGGGATGGTAAAAACCGCCACTATGACGCGCCGGGACGAGCGAAACCTGGGGAACATTTAGAGGCCTTTTTTAACCCTCCCAATAAACGCCAATCGTTGGCCGCACCGGCCCACGGGTTGAGAACCAGTTGGGGTTTTGTCGTGTCGGGGCCGGACTTGGCGGGATGGTTTTTTAGGACTGGGTTGCGATTGCTTTGCGCCGTTAACGTGCGTAAAGCGCCTGGAACACGAAAATTTGAACTCAGGCTGAGACGGCTTCCCTGGGCGGGCGGTCGGGGTTGACGCGCCTCTTCAATGGGTCTCCGTACGGGGTTTTTCCAAGTGTGGAAACCGGCGGGAATTTGTGTTTGCCTAAACCGGGTAAAAACCGACGGTTACCTGGAAGTTATCGACCTATTCGCTTTGTCCTATATTGCTCTTTTCCCGAGAGGTTTCTGCTTTGAAGGATTGCGTTCCGCCATCTCCTTAAGGGTGACGGCCGGCTTTTCAGGCGGCCTTCCTACTGTGACACAGTTGATGTGCTACGAACTTACGTTCGGTAGAAATATTGGACGTAAGTCTGTCGGAGTCTTTTCTCGACATAGAAAGCCTTCGAAACTAAACATGGAAGGACCTGTGGGAAGCTTTTGGAATCTCCACCCACCGCAATTGTGCCGGATAATGGCTCGTTTTTACAAAGGGCCGAATTTCTATGTAACTTAAGGGATGCCGTTTCGTCAACACCAAAACCTTGGGGGTCCCAAGGATTCTGTCTCGCCAGTTCTGTATCCCGGTATACCAATGACCCACCACCCTGGAAGGTCGTCTCCAGGATGGTGTAAGAGGGTGTCCATCCCTTGTTCGCCGATGAATTGCCCTTCTTTACGTCATCCTCGTTTCGCAACGGCAGTAAGCGGATGCAAAATGATGCTCGACTTGCTCCCGATTGGTGGTGGATAAATGGCGGATCCCCGCTCCAATGTCTAAGACGACCGGCCTTTCGAAAACACCGATTCTGTTCCGCCCTGGAATTCGTGGACGGTTCATGGCCCCTGGGGAACCCGGTTATCTCGGATGCAGGAATCAACCCGCCTCGCTAAAGCATGGTCCCTCAAGGTTAACCATCCTGGTTGGCACAAAACGCGGGTGGTTCCTACGCCCTAAATTGGCATCACGCCTGCCGATCCGGAAAGTTGGGTGTATCGGAACATGTCGCCTCACGTCTGAACTACCGGGACCGGCGGTACCGTTAATCTCCCCTAATCCGGAGGAAACGACTACAGGTCCCAGAATTTAGCCCTGCGTTATCGTTGGGGCTGGACGTTATGTTCGAATGACGTCATTGCAAGGGTTTAAAGTAGAATCTGTCGAAACCTTGTCAATCCCCGATCCCGCGCGCAATGTAGCAAAGGATAATGGACCGCAACCGATTTGAAAAATTTTGCGCCGGCACGTCCACCAAAAGGACGTCCCTATCCACGGAACTACTGCAACCGGGGACTGCCTAAACCGCGAAGGGTTGGGGGTCTCTAGAAACGACGACCAAAGCAATGACCGTCAAACTATGCTACCTCAGTTTGCTCGTTGAAAGTGGGTTCCTCAAGCCCCGCTATTTACTGGGCAATTTTATTTTAAATACCATTGGCGAAAAAGTCGGGGGACGATAAGCGTCGTTGTTTATATTACCCGATTCCTCTGGAAGGGGCTCCAAATTGCTCGTGAAAAACAGGGTAGCCCTCAGCGCCTCTCAAACAATGGGGTAGTCACGAGGCCATCATCTGCGTTGACAAAGACTAACCTTGAGCCCCAATCCAGGACATTGACCGGGGTCGGTTTGCCCCTCCGCGTTCCAACCGGGTCATGGGGGCCGAAATACCCCGCACCTGCCCTTTGTCCGACTTGTAGGGCGGGTAAACCCTGGTTAGGTAGGCGCCACTATAATCGTTCGCGCTGATGGGTTTCCTACCCCTCCAAACGGTGAATAACCCCGAGCCACTCAGCCGTTGTGTACTATCGCCCCTTTTCTTCGAAGGGGTTGGTAATTAACCTCCGTTGTCAGAACTACCTCATCCCATCGGTCCCTCACGCCCCTCCCCGTTTGCGGGCACCTTGCTGGGCTTCCCCGGGTTCCACCGGCCGGGTTTACGCACAAAGGGGAAAATGAAGGTCTACCAGGTGATCGGAACCCCCTCGCTAAACATCTGCAGCAGCATCAGCTCACCGCCAGCAATGGAAAAGGTGGGAACCTCAAAACCTAGCAAACGGACCGGACCCGCCGGTTGCCAGACGACCCCTTGAAAGTACCGGAACGCACCAATGGTGCCCCTAAACCGTTGAGCCAGCCGCCAAGGAAGCCGCCTCCCACCGCCCAGACGCAGCCTGGGGCACAGATGGTGGGAAGTAACATCATGTGATGTTTCACTGCCCCATCTTGTGCCCCAATCCAAACGAGCGAGGCGAAGAAAGGCGCTTGGAGCCGGAAGAAGAAGAGAGATACGGCGGGAAGGAAAGAGGAATACTACTCGTCGGACTCCTCCGGACTCCCAGCATCGTCTGTACCAGCCCCGGTCCCGCCATCGAGGGGCCGAAGAGGAGGCCGGTCCCAGCCGCCGGGATCGCCCGGCCCGTCCCGTGGAACGACCCCGACCACTCACCGGTCGGGGTGCCCCGAGGACGTCGGCGACTATCTCGACCCTGACTGATCTAACCCAGACTACATACGCAACGCTACCTCAAAGAGCTGCCGGCGCAAACGTACTTCGCAAGGCGGAACACCGACGAAACGCAAGCGCCGACGCCGACAAAGCGCATCATCATGGCAGCAACCGGCCCCTTCAACAACAGCAGCCGGAAACCCCGATGTCGCAGACCGCCGGCACCCCCCCAAACCCCCAGACCCTCAACATCGGCATCGGCAACACGGCAAATCAACAACCCCCAGCAAACACCACACAACAGCGGGCAAAACATCAACTCAACCTCTTCCGCCCGCAGGTGGGCCAAAACCTGCCGGGTGGACCCACACTTCGCCAAACTAAAGGCTGGAGGTCAGGAACCCAATGCCGGACCATAGGCCGGGGTGTGCGGTTCATCCCCAGAAGTGAGACCGAATATCCGGATCCCAACAACGCTATTTGACAGAAGCGTCCAATTCCAACACCGGGGAAATTTTGGTGCCACCACCCTTCGAGGCTACCAACTAAAGGTTGGTATAAAGGGCTTCCATCCGCGCCACCGACGGGCTTACCCAGGCCAGGGAAGGGTTCCCGGTGCGTTTCTAAACTCATTCCACCCATCCTAATACCCCCATCTTCTTCGTCCCAGCTGGACAAAGATGGACCAGTCCAACAGCGGCCTTTTCCAACTGGACAAATATTATATTGCCGGGCCTTGGTTGGGCATGGCGCCGGACGGTGGGACCCGCCCAATGCCACCGGTGCCGGGGCCTTGGGCCGCCTCCCATTGCCACCGACCCATCCGCTGTGTTAAGTGCGGCGGAAACCACGCGGCCCGGACCCCTGACCGCGGAATACACCGGCCTCGCCAATTTGGCGAGGCGCCCTCCGCAAACGACCGCAGATGCCCGGTGGCCAAAACCAGACGTCGCGGCTGTTGCCCGGACCCCCCACCGTGGGCTGGTTGCAAACAGGGGATGGGTGGACAAAAAATAGATCGAAACAACAACATCAACGCCCCGAACCAAAAATTACCGTCGAGGCGGTCCGGGCGAAAGTGCGTGGTCCGACCCCGGAGGAGGCCAAAACGGCGGCCTGACGAGGCCGCGTCGTAGCGGTAAACATCCGGCAAGGTCAACGGCCGCCCTTTTACCTGGCCCATTCCCGGGCGGGGTTCATCGACCGTTAATCCGCTTAACGCGTTAACAGGCCGCCTGTTGGTTGCCCACCTGGCCGCATTCCCGCCGGGGCAACGGGCTCCAATGGCGAGCGGATTCGTCGTTGGCGCCTCCTCGGGCGATAAATAACTGGAAAACGAAAAAATCGTCCAAACCAGGAAAGGCGACCCCGGCCCGGCCGGGGCCGGGGCCAGAATCCGGGGTGCCGATTTGCCCGGGACCTGTTTGATGCCTAATTCCCGCTCGTGCCCTGCCATCTTCCGAACCCGCCGTTACGAGGACGGAACTTCCGCCGACCGCAGTCTGAGCCAGGGAGGGAATTGGGTCAGCATTGTTGATGCTTGACTTCCCATCGCCCCAACCCGTTGCGCTGGGGCCCCGAAGGCGCAAATAACCGCCGAAGCTGGGGGAAATTTCCAAAGGGGCTAATTGAAAATCCTTTCTCTACAGCGAACCGGGGGTTGGCTCGTGACCGGCAGGCTGCCCCCCCCAAGGAGCATGGATCCATTCATCCTCCTAGGGAGACAAGAAATTACGACCGGGTTCGGTCTTAAGGTTTCCCAACCTTCTCGTATCGGCGGGCAGGATATCTCCCGTGGTAAGGCCCGTCTCCGGTGCGGCGGATCTGGTACACGTAAATTGGTTGGCAGGTTACATCTCATTTTGGTCAAAAAGGGACCCCGCATTTGCGTTGCGAAAGGGAACGCCATTCGCCCCCCAGCCATAATTGTTCTCTTCAATATCCACATCATCTTCGATGGTGCCCCTGCTTCCAAATTGTCGAAGACCCTCGACGACCTCTCGACCTCGACCGAAATATCATCCTTCCCACCTCAAACCAAACAACCTCCGAACCGGCGGCCCCTGCCCCGGTTAACGGGACCGGGAAAACTGGTAAATCTTCCTTGCCTAAACCAGGTAAGGGACCGACACCCACCAAGGTTATCTTTCCAATTGTTGTTATCGCCATCCGAAACTCTTTGAGCGGCTGGCCCGAGGGCTGGCCCGCCAATCTCGATACGAAGACCCCGGGCTTTTCGGGCACCGTTCGACGGTTACGGTTGGCCCGGGGTTTGCGAAGGGCCGTTTCGATAAAAACCTTCGGACATAAGGAGGATCTTTTGATATCGGAGAAGCCTTTAACCGAAATTTGGCAAAGGGACCCCGTGAAACTGCTCTCAAATCCCCATGGGCGCGTTGGTGGGTTAATAACGACTTTTTGGTGGGCGCGACCTATGAAAAGCCGATGGCTCAGGCGCCCTCAGGGGCCCAACGATGCCTTTTGTTGCGTTTTCATTTTGTGTAACGACGAACAAACTTTAATTAGCCACCAAACCGTGCCCGGGGGCTTGGTACCCCTGCTTTTCCGGGTCATGGGGACCCGATACCCGCACCTGCCCTGTGTCACCAAGGCGGTGTGAGGCGACCCTCACCACCGCTTCTCGTGGGATAAAAACTACGAAATTTCCTCACCTTCCCTTGGATCTCGAAACAGGAAAGGAACGGACTCCTCAACGGACTCCATCTTCCATCTCCCACAACATCCCCAATGGCCCTTCCGTCACCACCTTAAGAAGGCCGTAGACGAGGCCCGGTTCAAAACCAACCGCCGGGTCGCCCGCCACGTCCGTAAATGACGCCCGACCATTCACCGGTCAAGGGTGTCCCTATGGAAACGACGGTAACACTTCGGCGGCGAAATCTTAAACCATTCGACCCGCCACCCCGCCACTCCAGCCGCGGGAACCGGCTCCAGTTGACGCCCTACCTCACCGCTTTCACCAACCGGCCGAAAGCGCCGATCCCCATCTAAAGGTAAACGCTCTGGTAACCAACGCAACAACAGCCACGGTGGAACCGTCCGGTCCCACCCCAGAACCCCCGCCACCCTCCTCGCTCCGGCGGCAAGGAAGGGTAAATAAAGGGAAAGGCAAGGAACCACAACTACTACTACGGTAACAAAAGAACTACCACCAGCAACGCCGGGTAACAACATCCAGATGGAACAAACAAGCAAGACCACCTACCCAACAATATTGGCAGAACCCCGGATGGACCGTACCCCGCCAATCCTAAACAGCTCGATTGGACGGGCACCCAAAATATATGGCAAATTTGTCCGGTTTATTTTCGGAGAACGGGCAAGGGTATAGGATAGCCTTTATCTCCGAACGTCCCACAAAAGAAAATTGATTGGGGTATTGCTTATACGCTTTTGGGGCTGCCGACAAAGGTAAAATAAAGGGCCTACCGTCGGGATTAACCGCCGGCTGAACTTTGGCCCTGGGAGAAAGGACCCGGTCCAATTCTCAAAGGCGCCAATTCGGAACCAACCGCATTTTCTTCGTCCAGCTGGACCGAAGGGACCAAAACGGCCCACTTGTACCGTGGACCGAAATTATTAAATAACCCCTTTAACTGTTGAACTGCGCAAGAGCGCACACCGCCAACGACCGCAGATATCCGGTGTACCAGAGAGAAGCCAGGTGGCGCGGCATACAGTTTCCCGGACCGCTCCCACCCTGTAAACGAGTGGTGAAAGTAACCACAGCCGACGGGTGGCCCACCACACTCGGGAAGAGAGAAAACAAAAAATGGCACTTCAAGCCGGAACAGCAACAATAGGACGAAGGGGAAGCCGCCCAACACTGCGCCGGCGCAGCCCCGGCGTATAAACGAACCCGCGGCTACCATCCAACGCCACTCTGCCCGGGGCAGGGGACGCCAGACCGACGCCGGTTCCGGCCAGGACCCATCGCCAGTTACCGCTTTACCACCCCATTAAAGGTAAAGGAAAAAGTCAATATTATCTCCAACATTGTAATTAAACGGCAGATGTCCGCCGGCGGGCCGGCCTCAAACGCCGAAGGCGGCCAAGCAAAAACAGGGGCCTTATCCCCGATAATTGCGGAAAAGGAATTTGCCCAGATTGGACCACCCGCCCCGGCTCCAAGCGGCGATTGGGTGGCCCCGGCGCCCGACCCAGGAAGGGTGGAGGAAATGAATCGAGGGCTGCTTTGTTCATTTCAGGCATTCCATTGGCGTGGAGGAACGGCCGGTCTAGCACAATTGTCACAGATTTCCAGCGGTTTGGGCCGTCTGGACATGCACCAAACCAAAGGTTGTGCGTGAATGCCCAGCCACCACCAGGCATCGTAATGCGGCGGGGAAAGGTCCCCCTCCGAAGTGTCCAACTGTGGACAGGCACACTTCCAACGACCCGGAGGTGGCCAATCTACCGTACGCGGGGCCCGTGGAAGGAGGTGAAATTAAAGGGCTGCTCCCTATCCCCTAAACAACAAAAGTCCATCAAATCCAGGGAAGGATAAGCACCCAATTGTCCGAAAAACAGAGGGCCGCCATGCCCAAAGCCACAGCGACCCGAATCGCGCCAAACCTACGCCGCCGCAACTGAACCCTGCTAATGGGGACCACCGGAACCGAACGCTTGCCGAAAGCCGCCAAAACGGGAAGGCAAAATAACAAAGACCAATACTGCGCCTCCGACCGGGAACGGCACTATGCCAGGGCCTTTGGATGACGCATCGCAAAGGACCCCGGAAAATCCAATGCAAAGGGAACGAAGAGCGCCCGGCGTCACCAAGGCTGATGCAACAACGGCCCCGTGATCGTAAATTAAAAGGGGATTTTCGATGTTGATAATGTTACGGAAGGCGGCGGGTCGTCCGCTCCGTCGCGGACGACCCGCCCGTTCCGAAGGTATGTGGCAACCATTCCAACCACCATAACAACCCGGGGCAACCATAACCTGGCTGGCTTGCGACCCCGGCAAATGCCATCCGGTTGCCCTTAAATAAAAGGATCCTTTAAAAATTCAACCAAAAGAAATTCAAAAGATTAATTATGGGCGGAAAATATTTACAAAAACCAAATAAAAAGTTAAACAGGAAATATTAAAGACTTTAATGAAAAACACTTTTTAGCTAGGTTTTATCAATTGTTGTGATGGTTACTTGTAACAATGACCCAGTATCAGGCGGCAAAAAATAAACTAGGTTTTATTTAAAATATTTTACTGATTATTTATTCCTCAAGCGACAATAACAAATTGAGCTTTCTGGTTTAATTATACAACTGTTTTCTTGAATGATGGCTCTGATGCTGATTTGAATCTTTTTAAAAATAAAAATTAATTAAAGAAGACTGTTTTAGTTAATAATAAATTAATACTTCTTTTAAATTTCATATAATATTTTTATTTTTCAGGGTTGGCTAATCACTGCAATGTTTGGCAAATTCCTTAAAATTTCAAGATTCATACTTTTATTCTTTGGCCCATGTCTTTTAAAATACATTAATGGAGGAAAAATATTGAGGTTTCATTTAATTTGGAATTTATATATTTTAAATAAGGTTTTTATCCAAAATTGGAATTAACGGCCAAATTCTGTACTGTAACCCCTTGCTGTAAATTTTAGCAGCATATTATCTGACATACATTGTTTTTTGTAAAGCTTAAAGTTAATAAAAATTAAGTATGTAAAATGCCACCAAAAATTTCAAAACCCAATCCTTATAACATACATATAATTATTTTGAAAAGCCCTCTATCAAAATTAAATTAAAAACAAAAAAGCAAGAAACAAATTAAGCTTTGATGTAAACCCATAAATTAATTTCTTTAATTTCTTCAAATTCCAATTGAGACCTTGATAATAAAAATTAGAATGTAAAATTTTATTTTCAAAGGGTACAACTTTTGGACAAAAATAAGTTCATAAAATTAGAATAATAACATTTTAAATTAATTTATTTTTTATCATCATCTTCAATTTGGATAGTCCCACTGCTGGACATGGGGCCCTCCTTAATATACCCCCATCCATAAGGGGGGTTTTGGACTATAACCCCCACGCTGGTCCAATGCGGGTGGGTGAGTGATTTTTTATAGTACCTACAATTTACACAATTTTTTTTTAATGATTTACTAAAAGGTTTACAACCTTTTAAAATTCTTCAAATAATACCAAAACACTTCCAATAAAACACCTGAATTGAAGGTTCCAAAAATAAACTTACTACTGAAACAAATGGAAAAATTAAATAAAAGTATATCAATGAAATATAATCACAGCATGATTTTAAATTTTTAGCGTTACTTTTTTTTAAAATATTTTTCCAATTGATATTTCTTAAAATAAAGTCTCAAAGAATATTAAAGGTCACTTAAAAATTCCATCCGACTTTTTAAAAATATTTTACTTTTAACACTATGAAGGACCCAAAAAAGGGTTTGGGAAAAAAAAAATTTTTTTTTTTAAATTAAAATTAAAAAAAAAAACCCTTTAAAAAAAAAAAAAACCCCCCCCCCCAAAAATTTTAAAAAAGAAAAATTTTAAAAAAAAAAGGTTTTTTTAAAAAAATTTTAGAAAAAAAAGGGGAAAAAAATTTTTAAAAATTTTAAAATTTTTTAAAACAAAAAATTTTTTCCCCCTTCCCAAAATTCCCCCGGGTTTGGGGGGGGAAAAAAAAAAATTTTAAAAAAAAAGGGGAAAAAAACCCCCAAACCCCCCCCCGGGGGGGGAAAACCGGGCCCCGGGGGGGGAAACCCCAAAACCCCCCCCCCCCCCCCCCGGGGGGGGGGGAAAAATTTTTAAAAAAAAAAAAAAACCCCCCCCCCAAACCCCCCCCGGGGAAAAAGGGGCCCCACCCCGGGCCCCCAAAAACCCCGGGGTTTTTTCCCCGGGCCCGGCCCTTCCAAGGCCCCCCCTTTTTTTTTAAAGGCCAAAATTTTTTTTTGGGCCTCGGGGAAGGGCCCCCCCGGGGGGGGGGGCCCCGGGGCCCCCCCAATTTTTCCCCCCCCTTTCCCGGTTTTTTTAAAAAAAAAAGGGGGGCTTTTTGGAACCCGGGAGGGGGGGTTGGGGGGGGGGGGGCCCCCTTTCCCCGGGGGCAGGGGGTTTTTTTCCGGGGGAAAGGGGGTTATTTTTTAAACCCCGGGGCCCCCCAAAAGGGTTTGGGGAAAGGGGGGCCCCGGGGAAGGGCCGGGGTTTAAATTGGGGGTTTTTCCTCTTCCCCCCCCAACCCCCACCCCCCCCCGGGGTTTTCCCAAACGGGGAAAAGGCCCGGGCCCCCCAAAAAAAAAAAAATTTTCCCCAAAAAACCCCCCCCCGGGGGGGAAATTTTTCCCCCCCCTTTTTGGGGTTTTGGAACGGGGGCCCTGATTTCAAGGTTTTCATTTGATAACGGAACAGACACGTGCTAGGAGATTATTTTCACCACGCCCAACTATCGCGTCACGCCATGAACATGAAGATATGGGCTCAATTTCTTTATAACCTGATTGAATTGAATGAAAAAATATCATATGAAAATTCATCTAAAACAATTAAGAACAAAAAAACTACTTTAAAAGTTATCAAGGAGGTATACACCTATAGTGACATTTAAAACTACGTAGGTAGTTCATAATTAATAAAAAAATGTTTAACATATTCTATTGGGACTTGCAAAATTATTATAAAGCAATTGTTAAAGCTCATAAAAATAATTAAAGCATATTTGTCTGATATAGAACAACTATTTGCATAATTATGTCATAATTAATTTATTTCCATACAAGAAACCAAGGTCTGTTTCTAAATATTCAATCTATAATTTATAAAATACTTTCACTTACGAAAACAGTTAAATAACATTAACTTCTAAATTTAAGTAAGATATTTGATATTGATTTACCGGAAGTAAGTTTCATAATATGCAAAATTCTCTATTCTCCAATTTAAATATAACGACCACCCTCAATTCTAAGATATTTTCCCTACTATGGGATAGGGATGCGTGTTCAATGATAAAATAAAAACATCGACGTTTTTATTATTAATTAGGTTAATAAAAACATATATCAATTCATTCTCGTTGAAATATTCAATACTTCAATGTTAAAATAAAAATATCTTAATATTTATTGCTCTTATTTTGTAATATATGTCATTTATCAATATAATTCCTTTTCATTTTTTAAAGAATAAAATATATGATTTGAGCGTTTACGCGTGAAATTTTTATTTAATTGAACGAATTAGATTTGCAATTGATTTTCTAGATAATGCATATCATTTATTAAATATTCTGAATAAAAAATATGCATGTTTACATATAAATACTTGTATATATAGATATAATAGAGATATAAATCTTAAACATTTTTAATTCATGTTTATACTTATAGTTTATGAGATAACGTAAAAACAAGGAAGTTTAACATCGGGCATCCCTACCGATATGTTAAATGTTGCAACAATAAAATTGTTATTAAATATTTACTGAAGTTGCCATTCAAAAAAATTAAATACACAATAATTGGAAAAACAAGAATTTAAAAAATCTTTATATATAAATAAAATTTAGTAATCATTATTTAAGAAAATAAAGTCAACAAAATAACTTGCCTAAACAAATTTCAAAAGTACATCGCGTTTCGAGCCGTTTATGAGAAAAAATTAAATAATAACAAAAAATATTTGCATCATAACTTAGGGATGTTATTTGCGATATATAATTTCTTTAAAAAACGAAAATTGAGATCCATTTTATTATTTTATTTACTTTCTGTTCTGTTTTTATAAAAGGTACTTAATTAGTTTAATAGATATTAAAAAAAAATAACACGGTCTGGAGTGATAATACTTGGCTTCTGTACTTATTATAATAGTGAAGATAAAAAAATTGCGTATAAAGATATGGTACTCTGATTTCATGTACTATGAGATCGATTTTGACTGTTTTATTTAATATTAAGTAATAGCCATGATTACACAACGAATGTTTCATGTCATTTACTCGGTAAAAATTCTATCTTAAGTTTTATATTTTCAAAATTTAGCCAGAATTTACTAATCTCTGCATTCTATAGTTTTATAGTGCTTGAGTACAACAGATTTGCGACATTACATGCTGATTAAACAAAAAAAAATGCTTATTCATTAAGAGGCTTAAGAACTGCTTTATATTTAGATAACATTTTAATTGTGTGAATACTTTCTATATATGAATATGTAATGGATAATAGAAATGTTAAACTATTTACCTATTCACTGAATCAATACAAAATATATGCTATATTATATTGTCGTGAGGGGGACGAGATATAAAAGGGCAACATTACTCACTATTTCCGTTTTAAAGCTAGTGATTTGAATCAACGAGCGGAAACTAATACGATAGAAAAATGTCTCGCTGGCTGGATGGTCAATTGCGGTTCATACGAACGTCAGTTTGACTATAAGCTTTTGTCGGCGTAGGATTGGTGAGACTAATCTATTTAAACGCGCAAGTTTAACATGAAACCTACCTATGTGCTAATTGACCTCTTTGTTTTGGTGAGTGTTTTTTCTCTTCGTCGAGTTAATATTATAAACCTTATTTACTTTGTATTCTTAATGACAGAAGTTCAAATGATACTTTAAACTACTAAAGTCAAAATGGTTTCGACCGACTACATTGTGTTACCTTAGATCTTTTTACTTTATTATCAATAAACCTACAATTTGCATTAACTGCCTCTGATTTTGGTTAATGTTTCCGTTGATGCACTCATTTGTGACTAAATTTTTAAGAAATTAAATTTGTCATAAACTGCGTAAAAGTACAAAGTTTCCATTAGTTTTTGTAAATTTTCAGTCACTAGCCTTCGACGACCTCCATATTTATTGTTAATTTGTTGCTGGCGGGTTGTAAATCGCATCTATAAACCATGCAAGAGTGGCCTGCCATCGCAAAGGTATTTATCACCACATATCCTATTAGTTATTCTAATGGTATAAATATTTCCACATACATTTAATAATAATTCTGAACATAAAATGGGTTAATAATATCACGAATAAACTTTCAAATATTTCCCACACAATATTTATTGATTATGTACACATTGTTTTGTAGTATTATTTATAATAACATATATTTTCATCCAACAGTCTAATCAATTACTTAAGGGAAATAGTTTTATCTTAATGTTGTATCATTGTATATAAACAATAATAATTAATAAAATAAACAAAAAAAACTCTTTTTGATGGGATTTCTTTGTAGCTTTTCTTCTTTTGTATTATTCTTATACTTTTATTTTTGAATACATTTAGTTGGAAAAGAAAGAATAATTCTATACTATATTGAGTTATATTCAAAATGAGCTAGTCTAATTTAAATTTAATGAACTCTTTGTATAAATAAATTAAAATTTTGATGTTTTAAAATGCATAAATGTTAATTAAAGGAAGTTCTCCATTTTGTAAGCTAATTATTTTACTTAAGAAATTTTTAAATCACTTATGCTAAAAGCAGGTTTCCAGTTTAACCTAATTGAGATTAAGATGATATACTAACATGTTTCATTATTCATTAAAATACAATAAAATATTGTGGAATGATTTTAATTAATTTTAACAAATTTAAGATTTTATTTGATTCAATTTTGTCTGCTGAGGATAAATCACTTTACTGTAATAAGTATAGGTTATTACTGTAAGATGTTTGATTTAAATTATAAATAAATATTATAATCTGAGTATTATGTATTTCATTGAAGAGGTTTATTTGTTTGAAAGATACAGAATTTTTTTATCAAAAAACAATTATTTGATTGCAAATTAAGTGATATTAATTAAGTTAGTGAATTGTTTTAACTGCATAGCTCTGTAGTAAATCTTATTTATTATGTTAGCTGTTTGATTTTTAGAATGTTTGCTCCTGTACTTATTTGTTGTTTTTTAAAGATTTTTAAAGATTAAAACTAAGATTTTTAGCCATTCAATGTTTGATGATTATATTGTTTTTTCCAGTCTATATAAATACTTTGACGATTTTCTCTGTTGTCAATGCAACTTATGAACGTAATTAAAAACGAAAATAGGTGGCGTTACGCATGCATTTCCCCTAATGAATTATTAAATGATGTCACTCGCTTTTACGCCAGATGTTTTTTCTATTAATTAAATATAAATCATGAGGATAGTGTGTATAGAGTTTAAAAATTGTAAGTTGTTTTTAAATACTAAAATATTATTTACAGATGTTTCTAACGTTTATGTGGGAGGATTTGCTTTTATTCACGTGTGTAAAGAATTCCCGATTAATGTTTTTTCGCTCCGTATTTTAAAACCATATTTAGCATTGGCAACTGGAAACAACGCCATCTAGTCAAATAAGATTACAATTGTTTCACGGATTCTACGTTAGTTCAGTAGAAGTTTCGAATGATTGTTTTTTTAACTAAACTACTAAAGTAGGTCTGCAAGTTATCGGAAAAGATACTAAATAAAGTATCGCAGATTTTTTCACGTTTTGACGGCGTTTGATTATTTAATAATAGAGCACAGGTAATTATTTTGTAAATTTAATTGTAATATTAACTTAACTTAAAACATGACTGTTCATTTGATTAATTTTATGAAATTATCCACATTTTCAGTGATCCGTATTTAAAAGGTCAAAATCAACGACACGTAGCTCGTGCATATGAATTTCATGCTATCACTGATTAAATTTAACATTATTCCTGCTAATTGTATAGCTTTGATAATTTTCTCCGAATATTCCGATTCATTTCAGTCTTCCGGGTCTGGTCTAAGGATCCCGGCCTAACGAAATGAATTAAAAATTTATTGACGTTATCACCTGTTTAATTACAGATGACTCTAGAAGACCACACTTTCTCTTCTTCTTCTTTGCACAATGAAGGTTGAACTAAAGGCGTATTATTTTGACCTTCTGCCGCCCTGTTGAAGTCTAAAAATGGAGAAAAACAATTCGATTGTTTTACATAAACCAACGATCTAAAGAATCTGCGATATTAAGAGGTAACATGTTATTATAATCTTCATTTAATTGCTTTATAATTAGAACGCATACTCAATGTCCTTTTGTCGCGTAACTTTGACTTTCTGAATGATTAATATTGCAGACCCTTCATAGCTGTTATAGATAAGTTCTAGTATAATAGTTATGAAAATTAAAGTCAGAGCAAAATAAATACGTGATTTATGCTGGCGCTTCTGTTTAACTCATCATAAGTCTTATTTTAATGACGTACTATAAATTATCTTATTTCCACATTTACGTCTTACTTTCTTATGCTCCAACAAACTATCAAACAACGATACCCAAGTTGTTTCCCAGTTTGAACCTGCGACTATCGGTTTGTAAGCTGGACAATACGATCAAAACCATGAACCTTAACAGTCTACATATATGTAAAACTTGCCTTATTTTATTTTTATCTATTTAAAATATGTTTCATCTCCTTTCAAGCCATAAATAGTATTATTTAGAAGCCAACATTAACAAAAGAGTCATAGAGTGTGATCTATCTATTTACATTGCTATTGAACTAATTATTCATTTTGATTAGTTTTAGCTATGAAACTAATTTTCCAGTGACCTAAAATAGAGCATCTTTGACATTTGCTAGAATTATTTCATGTTGCTGTTTAATGATTAATAATTTAATGACGTTTATTATCAGATGATGCGGCTTCGACGGACTCCGATTAAGCGGATTTACTGTGTTCAGTGACAAGTGAACAGCAGCAAGATAAACCGACGAATAAACCTTTTAAGGTTTCTGAGAATATTCAACCTCAGATTCAATACTTTAAATCGTAACCAATGCTTTTATTATAATCATTGTATGTATAGTAAAGCCTAATAAGACTCTAACAATATATGACTGTTACTCTTCACATTGGGATGGCTAACTTTAGAGTATCTTTTGCTTTTTTTAAGACCATCGACGTGATTTCAGTTTATGTGCGACATATTTTGGTAGTTTATGATATTTTTCATTCATTGTTAATAGAAAAAATTTAAGCGAAATCATGTATTCTGATATTGATTATAGGTACACATGAAATGTTTTTGCTGTTCCTTGACTTGTTACCTTCTGTTGCTTACGCCAATAATCTCATGACAAATATAGTTTAATTTCATTGCGTTGATTACTTAGTAATATTTTAACTATACAACAGACGTTTCAAGCCTTCCCGCGTCCATGGTCACTGGACCGGCTAATGACTCGATAAAAGTAAACTGTTTATTTATCATGTTACAGTGATATTAAAATCTATTATTTTTTGGCAATTAAGTAGTTGCCTTTTCTTCGTATCTGGCTTACTTCCTCAAGACAGATCACCGTTAAGTAGATGGTAGGGTCGTCATCAACTACTACACTATTCTCATTTTGAGGCAGGAATATCATAATTTAATATTTTACTAATAAATTATACTATTTAGTGCTATCAAAAAGTGCCTGATGACGGTCGCTCAGCTCGATTATTTTTTTTGCTTTTTGGCTTGCTTTGTTATAAAACGCAGCACGTTAAGGAGAGCGTCGTTTGCGATTTGCCTTAGTGGGTCATCAGATCCGCGTTGTTGTCGTGAACGGTCGCGGTCTACTTATATCGTAAATTTGACTCCGTCATGGTGACTAAATTTAGTCTTTGTTTCTACGCTTATTTTGTGACTTGACATCGGGGCTCTCCTCGAGAGAGGAACACTGCAACGCCGTCATTTACGTTTACGCGTTTGCAAACCTGCAGAGGCGCCGTTGAGCCGAACCTCGGCTCGTTCAGCTGCAGCATTGACCCTATAGTCGAGAGAATCGGCCTGGTACGTGCCGATATCTGCTGTACGTATTGCGTTCCCGCTCTAACCGTCGTCGAGAGCGGGCTGTGTCTGAATTGTTTGTGCGAGTGAGTGAGAGAGAGACGACGCATCTCTTGCGCGACGGTGATGTCGTCGTCTGGTTCAGTCGAAGCATGGCGTGGTCTTCGCATAGTGTAATTACTCCTATGGTATTCGAAAGGCTTATAGTCCACGGGTTGAACTATAAGCGGGTCGGGGTGTTCAGAAGCCGTGTCAAAATATTTTGATGTAAACTTTTTGTAGGAATTGAGCTATGACGGTAAATGGAGAACAAGATGGAGTCGATATTTCAATTATTAAATAATTTCTAATCATTTTTAGCTTTACTTTGCACTGAACGATTCTGGATCACTACAGGTGTTGATTTTGCTTATCTCTGCCTTGAAAACAGGGCAGGCGTAAGTTAATATGGGACGTAAGGTTTTGTAGATTGTCCTTTGTTGCGATACAACTTTTTTTAAGTGAGTCAGACGAGAGGAACGAAGGCTGCTTTATTTCCTCTACTCATGCATGACCCAGGGTACTGGTTCACCTAGCAATTAATTTTGAGCTGGAGGTAGGGCCTGCTTTCAGAACAGGATAGCTCACTTTTGGAGAGGTTAATGTCGACTCACAGACTTTAGACAGACACTGAGTGCGTCTGCACATCTAGAGTGCGATGGATTCAGCGAGACAGGTCGGCATGCCGAACACCATAACAGTATATAAGTCCTTCAGTCAGACTTTGTGAACGCTTTCCTACGTCGAGGAACGGGCCCCGTATGCTCCTCTAGTATGTCTGAGTTTAATTGCTCTACATTTATGTACCTGATGGGTTGCGGAATCATGGCTCTAAAGCCAAACTGTTCCGAACTGGGAGGCCTTTGGCTTGTCATGCGACCAGCAGGCGTAGCTTTTCGAACAGCTGACCCTGGCATGAGGTTGCCGGCGGCGCGCATTCGTCCGCAGACGTGTAAGCCTCACCCTAGAGATGGTGCTCATGCGCCAAACAATATTTTGCAAATTCTACCAGAGCTGCGCTGGTAGTTTTGGTGCAAGAGGGCTGACATGGTGGGAGTTGCCCGGTGGCTTTAGTCCACCTTGGGTGGGAGGAGGGTGGGAACCTCGACTGAGGCGGTCCACGCCGCCGACCAAGCTGCTGGTGCTTTCTGCCCGCTTTCTTTGGTGCGTTAGCGCCCTATTCCCAATAGGGGATTGGCACGCACGCATGCTGGCGGTTCAATGCCCTAAACGATCTTGTCCTGGGCGCGGCAGTCCACCGAGTGGTCTTGCGGCACTTCACCTGGGGAGCTGCAGTTTCGTGCCGAATGATGAGCTGATATGGCACTGCCGGGCAGGCCATTGGACGAGGTGCTTCAGTGAGCTGCTATTCCTGAAATATGGGTGATATCATATACTTTTCCCTCTTGCGTGCGGGCAGAGCTGGCAGAACCATGTTAAGGAGCTTTCGTTCTTGGGTTATGCATGCCTTGCACTGGTGGAGGAGCCATCCTTCTCTTTGAGGAAGTCGGATCTCCAGTGGGATCTCTTTCAGGACCATATAAGCGGATGGACGCGCTCCTCAGGGAGCGCGTCAATTGTGAGTAACCAGCTTTAGCGAAGCTGTTACGTTCTATGGACTCAGAGTCACCCGTTGTAGTTTGATGCCTGAGCTGGTATCAGCGGCTTCGAACTTGATGTTATGGATAGAGCTGACGTACTTCGCAATTCTCCTGGAACGGAGGAAGATGGGGGTGGCTTTGCCATGTGGGAGGATACATTTCCACTCGCCGTGGCGCGGAGACCTCCTCAGGTCTCAGAGTGAGCAGTCCACAGGGACCCCTAGGTTGGGTGTCACTGCGACGGCGGCCTGGGTGGATTTCGCAGTGGGGCCTGGGGTGTCCAGTTTCGGTCGCGGGGGTTGGCGTCAGGCCAGACCTGGAGTCTTCAGCAGCGGATCCTGGAGTGGGAGAGGGACGGGGTGAAGCCCTGTTTTGCCTCTTGCGCTGCCGCAGTCTTTAAACCGTCATTATTCGACGGGTCTTTAAGCCGTCATTATTCGACGCGGTCTTGCCGCTGTCGACGTCCATTTCCGACTCGGACGACAACGCAGATTCAGCCGATTCGGAGGGAATCGACTCGACGACGGTTTGGGGGACGGGGCGCGGCAAGCGCGCTTGAGACGTCGATTGCCTTTTGAGGACGAGCCACGCCCTCGGTTCTGATCTCTTCATCTTTCGACTTGGCCGAAGCCGAGGCCACCTCACTGGGAGGCTGCGTCATCCCTCAACCAGAACTTCCAAATCGCAATCTACTCAGTAATACCACCCGGTGGGATTACCGGGGTGGAAATAACCCACCACTACCTGGGTGTGGCAAGGAGGTCGTGTGCCTACTTCTTAAGCCTAGTGCGTCCAAGGCCCAATCTCAATGCTGACTCCCGGGTGTGTGCTTACTGCTAATTAGAGCTACCGTGGGCACTAAATGCACCAAATGGACGGCGTTGGCTGGGGCCTACCAGGTCTACAGTACCAAACCCTTCCGATTTTCACGTCTCCCAGAGAGGCCGCAAGTGATCGAGGAGCACCTACAGTGGCATGATACACCACAATAGCAGTGTTCAAAATTTTCGCAGAATTCGCTAATCCAGACCGACGGATTAATAATAATTAATTCGGTCAGCCGGCAACGACGGAACAAAATAATCGCAACGAAGTTGCGTTCACAAACTATGGTGTAACGTAAAGCTCTCTTAACCAACAAAACGTACAATAATACCGCGAGATAAGCACGCATTAAAACAATTCGATTATAACTCACCGAACCGATGCGAAACAATAACAAAACCTAAAAGTTTGTATAATTACGCAACTCGAGCCCGATCTAATCGAATACACGATCGATGTATACGCGCGACGCGCTACTGTTGTACTCGCGCTGCAGCGGCGACGCACTACGAACACGCAGGGGATCGCGGGGTCAGGCGAAGCGATGGGCACTCAGGGCGGACGCGTAAGCAACGTACAGGTGCTCTCGTGCCGAGCTCAATGATGACTCCTATTTATGATGAAATCACGATTGGTGGAGTGAACCGCTACGGCCCAGCGGTCGAGGCTCCTGCAACTTTAGTGTGCACAAACTTCACCTCTATTTGGCTGGCTCCGAGGGACCTCTGAAGGGGACCTCAGCTCCAGCTAGCTCATTGCTTTACCCGTGAGCGGCGTAGCGATCGAGGTGCCCCGAGGCGAGCCTCGCTCGATCAGCCGCTGATCTTCGTCCTTTCCATCCCGTTAGCCACGTATCGGGGCGCCCGGTGGGCGACCTATGCTCGATCAGTTGCTTTTAGGACTTAATGAGATAAGTTTTGACGAACTGTTCGGTGAAAACCGGCCCGACATGCCGGTGTGATAGTGACACCTGTTGCAGGGTGAATGTTTGCCTCGTCGGCGAGGCGGTATAGTGCTAGCTGTGTTTTCTGCACGAGCTTGCATGATTGTAATTTCGTCATCGGTTCTAAAATGCATGGCGCGCTCGCCTGAAGAGTTTATGGTCTTTGAGATTATATTTGGTACAGATAGCGGCGCTCGTATTAATTCGTTCGGATGCTGCAAAGCCCTAGTCGAAAGGATTGACGCTTGTTTAAGATACTGTTAATGGTCGTAATTCCAGATTCATGTGCAGGTTTTCTATTTTTCATTTTTTTCTGCGTTCTTTATCGTTTATATGATGGCTTCCGTTGGTGGAATTAACGCATTACAACGCGGTTAAGGGCTATGCACTTTAACGTGCAGGCTACCCTCTTGTTGGTGGCTCAACGGGGTCCCCAGAGGAACTCGGCTCGAACTACCACTATTTTTAAACCGTCAGCGATCTAATCAGGGTGCCCAGGAGCGAACCTCAGCTCGGTTGATCGCTTTGATCTAATAACCCGTTAGCAACATGTATCGAGGGGCGCGTGGTGACCTCGCTCGATCAGTTGCTTTGGACATGTTAATTTTAGCTGAAAACCGCTCTATCTAGTCGGTGAAATCGGCCTGGTACGTGCCGATATCTGGTGTACAGGGTATGCGTTTGCCCTCGGCGGCGAGGGCGAAAAGTGTTTCGGTAGTACGATTTAACGTGCTGCGATCGTTATATCGTCGTCCGGATCTGTAGAGTGTGGCGCGGTCGCCTTTCGGTGTGTTTTCTATGTTTGGACGCGTTATTTTGCGTGGTCGTAGCGGCGGCGCTACGTACCAGTTCATTCGCTACGTTCAGTTCATTCGTGGCCCTGCGTAGAACCTGTTTTGCAGGGTTTGAGTTTGTGGATGTTTTGGGGAGTGAGCAAACACCGGACTGGCATAGTCATGATGGGACGGATAACTGTTTTGTAGGTAACACCTTGTTGCGCAGATGCTTGCTCTTGAGTTTATCAAGGAACAGGGCGACCTGGACGTAGCGCATCTGTTTTGACCTGCTGATGTGCGAGTGCCGAGCTGAGGTTTTATCGAAGGTGACTTCGAGGATATTTGATTTATCTACCCATGGAATTGGGTGGTCTAGGAGTCGGATCATGGGTGGGATCGATCGGCATTCTATGTAGTAAACAAGACTCCGCGCTTTTCGGAGAGTTTATTTCGATTCTCCAACATCAAAACCAGTCCGAAGCGCCTGGCTGCGATTTGGAACGTCGTTGGATACAAAGGACATTATGCTGGATGAAAAAATCATGTGTCGTCTGCGGCAAAGGCGTGCTTACTTTATAGTTGTGTGGGATATCGTTGGTGTAGAGGGTGGTTAGGACGGTCTATACGGAGCCTTGTGGACTCGCTGTGCAGGTGTGCTGGTTTAAGGAAGGTCTCTGACCAGTAGAATATCCGTCATTTCTCTTAAGAATTTGTTCCCTGGTCTTTTATCTGCTAGACCAGATCGCGTTAAAGACGATGTTAAATGCGGTGGCTTTAGACGGCCGGGCCGTTAGTTACTATTATTATGGTGTATTATCCATGTTGTCCGAGTTGGTTCGACTAGGTGCCTATAGCTCCAGTATGCAATCCGCGCTGAAGGTTCCGACTTCGGCGTCAATTCTTCAGTTAATCGATCGAGGTTCAGCTGAAGTCGATCTGTCCTTCTGTTCAGATTGCTCCCAGCGCTGCCATTGCTATGGCTCGTACTGGGGCGCGCTTGGAGCGCTTGTTGAGTGCGCGAGGTGCGGCGCTCATGGCGCGCTCAGCGCATTTGCCGCGTGGCTGCTGTTGCCATGCGGGGTGGCGGTGCGGTACGCGGGCCTGGGTGTCTGCCACGCGGAGCAAGTCGAAGTGGTGGGAAAGCGGAGGTGCTAAAGATGGCACTGTGTTGGCGCCTGGGGGATGAGGTGGTGGCGGTTTACGTTTGGGAGCTTTTGGGCACCAAATAATTCGTGTGACGCAATGCTTGGCAGTTGACGCATGCCGGCAGCTCTATGTGAGCAGGGTGTCTTTGTCCGGGACAGGGCATCAGGTGTGCCAGGTCCAGGCCTTTACGCATCTAGGACGCGTGACAATTGCGGGCCATAAATTTGACAGATTATGACACTGTCGAGGTTCGCTTTGAGTGTGGGGCTTCAAAGTTCGACCAATGTCGGCATATTATTTCAGGTCATGGACCTTTTTCCCTCAGGGGCTCTAAGGTCAGAAGGACCACGTTGAAGGCTTCTTTCTTTAGGGGTGCGTGACCATGACTGAGAGAATCAGGAATGTTTTCCCGATTTTGGAATATGTATTTCCTCGAGTAGGATCTCCTTCCTGCCTTTGACTAGTACGAAGACGCCGCTCATCCGGGAGCGCGTAATTGGTGTAAATAGTTATTAAGGAAGTTGTTAACTTGACGGTGCGCGGCGACCGTCTCTAACTGATTTTGATTCCTGTTGCGGAATCAGATGCGTGGTGGACTCTATTAGACAAGAGGCTGAACGTAGCTCTGCCCATTTTGTCTTTCGACCCTGATGAAAATAGGTGGTGGTTTTTGTCTCGAAGAGCAAGACATTAGTTGGTTGCCGTGAGCGGCGAGGTTGCTGTGAAACAGCTGTTTTGTGCCGTAGAGCGGCGGTGGTTGATAGCCCTGGGGTAATCTGGCTGAAAGGCCCTAAGTGGTTGGGGGATGGTCCTGGTGGTGGACGGTGGCCGAAAGCTCGTTTTGCCGATGATTTCAGCGCTTTGGTTGGGGGTCATGAGTTGGCGATGACGCCGGTGAGGATCTGGACTTGCGCTTCTTTTGCGCGAACCCTTGGGCCTCCTATATCTGGAGTCCCTCGGCTTCGTGGGATGCCTGTCAATCTTCCATTTCGAGTCAGACGTGTTGGTGGTGGTGGTGTTGTGCTTCTGTCAGTTGCGCTGTCAGTTCTTCCGACTGCTCCGATGTGCGCGCTTCTTTTCGGCTTATTTTTCTTCCCCTTTTGGGGTGGACACTGTTATTTTCTTTTACTTGGCAGTATGGCTGCCGGATTCTCTGGTGTCATATCTTTCAATTCATCGATATGATACCTATGCCTCTGGGCTACTTGCATAGTTGCAACATTATAATAAAATTATAGTTAAGTTAATTTAAAGACTTATAGTTTATGCTTTAAGATAAAATGAAAATTTAAGCGCGTGCGTAAGTACGTACGTGGTAGAAGAATATAAAGAATAAAACGAAAATGAAATTTAGAAAAATTGTAAGAAAATAAAATAAAATAACGAAATCGAAATTAAAATTTAGGTAATTAAAAGAAAATAAAAATAAAGAAAAATCACCGGACGGCTCACTTCTTTCTGCGCTAGGCGCGTACGCCAAACGCGTCGACACTTTCACCGGCACACCTGGTTAAACGCGGGTCTTGCACGGCGATCACGACGTCTTCTCTCTTCTTGCCTCTTGGGGCGACGGGATGGGCCCAGGTGGGCCAGGCGGACTGCGCAGGTAGCGGGGAAGGGATCAGGCGGGCTGGTCCGGTCGACCGGGACTACAAGCGGTGATGTTTTTCTGCTTTTTTTTTTGATGGATCTCGTGCTCTGAAGTAAACCCTATTAGAACATAACCGGTTCAGGGGCTCGTTCCGGGCGCGTCTCCCGTGTGACTTAACCCAAGGGCCCAGAGGGAGCCTGGCTTGGGTTGTACTCTTCTGGTTCCCGTTCATACTGAATCGAGGGCTGCCCGGGTGGGCCGACCCTCACTCGATTCAGACGCTTTCAATGATCATTTAATAGCTGAAGAGCTCTATCTAAATTTTAACCACTTCTTAAAGCGTTGGCGCTGGGGAAAGTCAAAACTCCAAACCTCCTATCTAATATTGTCAAGCTACAGTGTCATTATAACAAAGGGCGTGTAATTTCGAACCTCACCATGGGGCCGATGTCAAGGTGTGTGTGTATGTCCTACACTCTAAGTGTAGGGTGTGTCTCTACTGCTGGGTGTCCTCCTAAGCCTTAAGGCAGTAGTAAATTCTTGTATTTAACAAGAAGGAAAACCTAACCATCGCTCTGCACCTTCCAGGAAACCCGGTGTATCTTTCTACCATAAGGGCGTTTGGTGCGTGGTGGTACATTCGTTGAACCCTAGGACGGAATTTTCTAACTCTTTTATCGCGGAAGTTCTCGCATGGGATCTCATAGGCAGCCCGACCACTGTCCTAAGTACGCGCTGGGAGCGCGAATGTTTGATATTGGTGTTCCTTTCCGGAGGAAGAGTCACCTTCTAAATCGTCGGGGTCTCGGGTTGTAATTTGATCCTGATTTGCT